>CAXKVI010000001.1:126428725-126615317 GCA_964058755.1 Campiglossa producta | reverse complement strand
CCCCGGGTGGTTCCACTGCGCAGAGATCCATGGCGATGTCCTGGGTTTTCTGCTCTGAGAAGTGACGGTACATAGGGAACCTAAGTTAATATATGTACCATGCTCAGGTGTAATAAAGTCCGTCGGTCGTTCGATGGTAATGACTATTGGGAGATGGTCAGACGCCAACGTGAGTATGGGTCGCCAATTGGTGTTGTTCAATAGTCCTGCACTTACGATAGAAATATCTGGCGAACTATAGCAGTTACCCGATACTCTCGTTGGGGCGTCTCCGTTCAATGTACAGAAAGCCGTATCATCTATTTGTTCTGCAAGTACATGCCCCCTACTGTCTGCTGGCAAGTTTGAGTGCCACATGTCGTGGTGCGCATTGAAGTCGCCCAGGATCACGCGGTTATCTCCTCGTAATAGCAGGCTAATGTCGGGGTGATAGCCGGTGGGGCACCTTGAGACAGGGTGTATGTAGATATTAATGATTTGCAGATCGACATCTCCTGTACGGATAGTAATACCTTGGCTTTCTAAGATATCATCCGTTCCTTCGATGTCGGTATCAAATAGATGATACTCTACAGAGTTTGCTGGTCATGTGTCTGCAATGGTCTCAAAGGTACGTGGTCGCAACAAGATCCTCAAGTCACTTGCCGGCAGTACTTGGGGAAAAGACAAAGAAACGTTGCTGACTACATATAAGGCCATTGGCCGACCAGTCTTTGACTATGCTGCACCCATATGGTCGCCTAATGTACATAACACCAACTGGACGAAGTTACAAGTCTGCCAAAATACTGCCATCAGAACTGCTACGGGATGTCTCCTCATGTCTTCCGAGTCTCACCTCCATCAGGAGGCAAAACTGTTCAATGTAAAAGAGCATGCCGAAATGCTGAGCAGGCAATTCCTTCTGAACTGCCACAAGCCAGCACATCCAAACCGTCATCTTTTCGACATAGATCCGCCCCGAGAGACATAAGGAAACATCTCCGTAAGCATTGTGATGAAATCCGGCATCATATTACCTTGCCCTTTGATCTGCAGAATCATAAGCGGGCTCTAACCGACATCCACACCGAGTCGGTAGACACTTTTGTCGGATCTCTACCTGTGAATCCCGTTCTGAACAGTCCTCCACCGGATATTGCTGAAGAAGAACGCACCTTACCAAGGCGGACAAGAGTCACCTTGGCACAGCTTAGGTCTGGATATAGTGTAAGGTTAAACTCCTACTTATCCAGACTTAATGATACAATCTTGAACACATTCCCTGCATGTGGTAGGACCCCCCATGAAACTCTAGATCTCTTCAATTGTTCATCTGAACCTACTCTTCTAACCCCTCTGTCCCTCTGGACAAAGAAAGAGCTTGATGAAGATCTTCGGAATGATCATACACTCTAGACAGGGCAATGCATTGTTAACAACAACAACACCAACAACAACAACAACAAGAACCGTACTTGGCATGGCGTAGCCCAGGATTATTTTTTATAAGCTCGGCCAAAGGCCGCCAACTCAAGAAGGTGTTCTGCACATAAATACCATCGATTCCGCCCCAATTTTCGTATCGAACCCGGGTAAATTTTTGGTTTTTTGACTATAACTTATCACTGAAACAAAAAATTAAAAAAGCGCTCCCGGATTGGTGATCCTGAGGTCAAACCCCGTAGTTTGAGCTATCTCCCACGGTGGTAATTGTCTAGTTTAGCTGTCAACTGCTAATAAATTAGCTAAAATTATGGAAGAGGGCTCAAAAGACGTTGTTTGGTCTCACAATCACGAATCCGGAAGCGCTTTTTTAATTTTTTGTTGTAGTGAAAAGGGTATTTGTTTCCTTTAGTGGTCAACTGCTAATAAATTAGCTAAAATTATGGGAGATAGCTCAAAAGATGGGGTTTGGCCCCAGTATTACGAATCCGGAAGCGCTTTTTTTTTAATATTTTGCTTCTCTGAAGAGATATTTGCAATCAAAGTTGCAAGTTTTCATGTCGTTGGGTATTAGTTTCCTTTAGGGGTCAACTGCTAATAAATTAGCTAAAAATATGGGAGATACCTCAAAAGACGCGTTTTGGCCTCAGGATCACGAATCCGGAAGCGCTTTTTTAATATTTTGCTTCTCTGAAGAGATATTTGCAATCAAAGTTTCAAGTTTTTATGTGGTTGTTGTAATTTTATTAGGCTGTCCCTAAAAACGTGCAAAATTATGTCACACGTCCGGACTTGGGATGGCGTAGCCCAGGGTTATTTTTTATAAGCGCGGCCGAAGGCCGCCAACTCAGAAAGGTCTTTCGCACATAAATACCATGGATTCCGCCCCAATTTCGGTATCGGACCCGGTTTATTTTTCGGTTTTTTGAACATAACTTTTCACTAAAACAAAAAATTAAAAAAGCGCTTCCGGATTCGTGATCCTGAGGCTAAGACGCGTCTTTTGAGGTATCTCCCATATTTTTAGCTAATTTATTAGGAGTTGTCCCCTAAAGGAAACTTATATCTTTTAATGAGTATATAAGTTTATGGTTTATTATATAAGTTAATAATAAAGAACCATCAATATCAGCAGACGCAAGAGCTTGGGTTCGTTTCCTACCTCTGTCTCTGAGCGCAATTTGAACAATGCCGTCCGCACATGGGCATCAACCTCCTTTTTCGTTTTATACATTTTTCCCGGTGATGTTTACGCGAACATGTATTGAACTATTTGCACAAATGTACTGAAATTTAATAATTAGCTTTTTTCCAAAAAAGTTAGTATTTGTCTCAATATTTCAGTTGAATTGTAATATATCTGACGCTTGGAAAAAACTTTTGCAAGTGTCGGCTTTTTTTCACTTTTGGATTTCGTCAATAGCTCTGTTCGCTTCCTTACATTAAAAAAGCCTACACTTGTAGGACCAGACAGTCATCTGACTTGTCATCTGACTGAAAGAGGTGACGAAATTTTCGGTCAGGTCCAATCAGTCAGTACGAGTATGGAATCTCACGTCTTCTACATAGACGTCAAAATTCGAAAATGGGTTTAACACCCCTGCTAAAATCGAATGACCGCAGCGCACATCCACTCGCATGAATACTTGACATTCAAAACAGAATTGATATACTGGAACAAAAACAGCAGTGTCAAGTAACAAAAGCGTTTCACGTATTGCCGTTTCTGCGAGAACGGTACATGTACATGTATATTACCTTTCGTACCGAAACGGCCCGGGTTGTTTTTTCGTCGACGCGGCCAAGAGCAATACCCCCTGAAGTGACCCTGTCTAATGCGTCACGATTCCCCACTAAATTTGTCATCCCCGGAACAGCCCCTAGCAGCAGGGCTGCTCCTCATTCTCTTGATCCGGGCTGGCATTGAGCCAAATCCTGGTCCATGTGAATGGTTCTGCTGCGCGTGCCGGAAGAAAATCCACACCAGACGCTCATATTTAGTCCCCTACATAAATCTAGTTGCTCCGGACTAGATCAAAAAACACACCTGCCCATTAGTTTCGTGCTGTTCACGTCCCGAGGCAAGCGACGCTCGAGCGTGTCACTGCCGCCTTCTACAAATTCAGTCTCCACAAATCGCAATACATATATTCCTCAGCAAAACATGTATATCTCGCGCCCTAGTGTGCCAACACCACAAGCATCAACCCACAGTTACTTCTTACGTAGCAAGTCGGCCCCTGCCTTCAAAGCCTCCACCAACCTCTTCCGGTACTAGCACGAATTTGAGTCAAGTCCATCAGCTTCTGTAGAGCGTTTCTGTATCTTTTCGTTAAATTAACGAATGATTTGTTACCGCATGGCTCGTAACGATTTCGTTATGAAAGTGTTTCTGTACTAGGATAAATTCACCTTTCGATATGAGGATGGTGAGTTGTCAAATTAACGATGAGATGATTGTAATGAAACAATCAGCTGTCATTTGTTTTTGTCGCGTTTGTGAAAAATTATAAAAAATAATTGGTTGTGAATAAAAAAAAACACTAAATTAAACCTAAATAAATCTATTTATTATATAGTGCCATGCATAAAAAACAAAGTCTTGATAAGTGTACAAGTGCATAGACATAAATATGGCTGCAAGGAGCTATCGTTTCTGCATTTGTTCATTTGTGCATGTAGTACAATCATTTATGTGCATTTGGATGAATCCATATCCGAACGCGGTTAATGCCTAGCAGGATGAGCGCTAGTTCGCTAAATACATTATAAATTAATATATTATGCGCTGCCCACTTCATGAACATTTGCCTTTAATAAAATGCAGAGCTATAACAAAGCCGGAATAAGTGCAGAATAAACGTTTCACGTATTGCCGGTTCTGCGAGAATAGTATTTGTACTTGTACATTACCCTTCGTACCGAAACGACCCGGGTAGTTTTTTTTTATAATGACCCGGCCAAGAGCAATACATTTCGAAGTGACCCTGTCTAACGCGTCACGATTCCCTCACCTATTGTCATCCCCGGAACAGCCCCTTGCAGCACGGGTGCTCCTTATTCTCTTGATCCGGGCTGGCATTGAGCCAAATCCTGGCCCAAGAGAATGGTTCCGGAAGAAAATATACACAAGACGATTACACTCAGTACAGTGTGCATTGTGCAAAGGTTGGTTGCATAAATCTAGTTGCACCGGACTAGATCCTAAAACACACCGGCCCACTAGTTTCTACAAAAGTTTTGTGGCGTTCTGCTGTTCACGTCCTAGGACGTCCCGAGGCAAGCGACGTTCAAATGTTGCATTATCGCCTTCTACAAATCAAGTCTCCACGACCTGCAATACTTATATTGCCCTGCAGAACATGTGTGTTCCCGGCTGTAGCTCGCTTCCTAGTGCGTCAACATCTCAAGCATCCACTCATGGCTACTTTCTTCGTAGCACATCAGTTGATGCTTTTAGCACTACCGAGTTTCAGCCCCCGTCTCTGAACCCCTTACTAACTTCTTCCGGCACTAGCACGAATGCAAGTCAAGCCCATAAACTTCTGGTCCCTCACTCTTCGTGCACTGTATGTCGGCATAGGATATATGCGTCTGTGGCATCGGTCAAGTGCAATTCCTGCCTAGGCTGATGTCACCTACGCATATGTTCTGGGCTCGCAAACAGAAATCTCTGGACTGATGTGTTTGTCGCGCCTTGCTGTCGGGTTGTGCAGCCCTCAACGCCGACGGATGTATACTCATCTAATAATGCTGCCCCAGAAGTTATCGTCCTGACCTTAGGGCGTTTCTTTGTGGCGATAACCATATCATCATGGGCGATTTTAATGCCCACCATGATATGTGGCATTCACACCTTTCTGTGGACGGCAGAGGACGGGAATTAGCCGAGCAAATTGACACTTCCTCTTTCTGTACTGTGAACGGAGACACCCCAACAAGAATGGCTGTTAACTGCAGTAGCTCCCCGGACCTAACTATTGTTAGCCCGGGGTTAATTAACAGCATAAACTGGCAACCTATGGTGATCTTGTCATCCGACCAACTGCCTATCATCCTGTCCGTCGATCGTGCCACGGATTTCATTACTTCGGAGAAAAGATCATACGTGAATTTCAAAAAGGCTAATTGGGTCGGCTTTTTGGAATTCACGGAGTGCTCCTTTGGTGATCTTCCCATTCCCACTGATGTACACGTTGGCGAGCGTAACATACGTGAGGTCATTAAAAAGGCTACAGCCCGTTTTATACCAGCTGGTATAAAAAAAAATATTAGGCCTAACTTCCCAGCTTAAGCCGCAGCCTTGGCCAACGAACGTGACCTCATATGCAACATCGATCCCTCTGACCCACAGATCGGTGATCTCAAAGTGGAAATCAGGCGGCTGGTTAATGTACACAAACAAACAAAATGGGAGGAACACCTTAGGTCTTGTAACCTCTCTACCGGTGTTAGGAAATTATGGTCCACCGTCAAGTCCTTGTCGAATACTTCGGGTCCACCAAACAATGTCGACATCACCTTTGGTAACAAGACATTAAATGACCCCAGGAAATGTGCGCAGGCTCTTTGTCGACAGTATGTCCCACACCCTGCGCAAGACAGGACAAGACGTGGAATCTTCAGGCGCGCGCATAAACACAAAAACTATGCCCCCGTTCCCATCACCGCTACAGAGGTTGAAGAGGCCATCCGGAAGGCCAAAAATTCCAAAGCCATCGGCCCTGATGGCATAGCCATGGTGCATCTCAAGCATATCGGCCCTGCGGGAGCAAAATATTTAACTGCCGTCTTCAATCTGTCTTTGATCACAGCTGTCATACCCGACAAATGGAAGCAAACAACTGTGATCCCACTACTAAAGCCTGGCAAGCCAGCTAACGTTGGGGAGTCATATCGTCCGATATCACTCCTCTCGGCAGTAGTAAAGACACTTGAGGCGGTCCTACTCCCGCTCTACACATCACACTTGATGTTAGCCGAGCACCAATATGGCTTCAGGAAAGGTAGGAGCACAACATCTGCTCTAAATGTCATAAACACTCAGATAACTGACGGTCCAAATCAAAACAGACCTAATGACAGGACGGGTCTAGTTGCACTCGATTTGAGTCAAGCTTTTGACACAGTAAATCATGGGCAGCTTTTATCCGATTTGGAAGACTCGTCACTCCCCCCTGTCTCAAGCGTTGGACCGCCAATTATCTCAGCGGTCGTCGGTCGTTTGTTGTATTCAGAACCAAAAAAATCTAAAGCCAGGAAGATCGAACAAGGGGTACCACAGGGTGGTGTCCTTTCCCCGTTATTGTTTAACTTCTATATTTCGAAGCTTCCTCCTCCACCAGAAGAAGTTACGATTGTTTCTTACGCAGACGACTGCACGATATTGGCTACTGGTACTTCCGTTGATGAGCTGTGCTCTAAAATAAATGGCTATCTCCCCTCTCTAGTCGAGTTCTTCACCGCCCGAAGCTTGACATTGTCGCCAACAAAGTCTTCGGCGACCTTATTCACGACGTGGACAGCGCAGGTTGGCATGGAATTAGAAATTTTTGTAGGTCATCATAAAATACCTACTGTCGCTCACCCAAAAATCTTAGGAGTGACTTTCGACACCATGCACACTTTCGCTGCCCATTCAGCTGCTATTATCTCAAAATTACAGAGCCGTAACAAAATCCTCAAGTCACTAGCCGGCAGTACTTGGGGTAAAGACAAAGAGACGTTGCTGGTAACGTAGAGGGGTACAATTAGAATCGCATTTCGGTATCATGGTGTAAATGATGTACAGGGAACATAAGGAGATACCCAGTTTCGGTTCTGAGTGCGGTATTTTGACAGGTCTGAAGTTGACACCAGTGAACGTCAGCAAGCCCCGGCGACCATATCGGCGACGCATAGTTCAGGATCGGCTTACGTCTTGCCTTGTACATTACCAACGACGCTTCTTTGTCTTTGCCACAACTGCTGCCAGCTAGCGGCTTGATGATTTTGGTGCGGCTTTTTATTTTGCCACGCCCCCCTGATGGGCTATTTACTTTTTTTGACACTACGTCGCCATTTTAAGTTCGATTTCAATGAGCCGTACACCGTTGTTCATGGCTTGGAAGCCGTCACAATTCTTACCTTAATAATTTTTTTTTTTGTATGGGGATCGATCCGGGCTAGTGTGAATGGAGTCGAAAAGCACCCCTAAGATTTTTGGATGGGAGACAGTAGGTAGTTTGTGGCCGCCTACGTAGTTTTCTAATTCACTGCCCACTTGCGCTGTCCAAGTCGGAACTGTGGGATCTTTTTTGATTTTTTTTTGCTTCATTTCGGTATTTTTTGTGATCATTTGTTAACGTTTTTGGGATAATTTCGGGACTTTCACCAACATTTTGGTATTGTTTTCGAACCTTTCCGAGATGATGTTCGGTATATTTTTGGATTTATCTCGGCATCATTTTAGAACTATTTCTGAATGGTGCTTTATTGGATAATTTCGGGATTGTTTTTAGAATTATTTTCAATTGTTTCCGGACCATTTTATGACATTTGCGGTATCAATTCGAGACTTGGGATCATTTCGGGACTTTTTGTGACACTTCCCAGACTAGTTTGGAATTGGTACCGTTCTCGTAGAACCGGTAAAACGTAGAAACGTTTATTAATCATTAATTTGCTTATATTAAAAGCTATGTTGGCGGCTGCAGTACTAGCTTTGGCAAATGATCCAAGGAACATGCTAAGAGTACACAGAAGGCATTTAAGAGACACCACCGATCCTTTCCACCTGCCAGAAACTCGTTTTTCGTTTCAAAAAGGAAGCTGCGCTTGATCTCTTAAGGGAAATTTCGCCCTTCATGAAAACTGGTCAGAGATCGACATTTATCCCAAATTCTTTGAGATTGGTCACGGCACTACACTACTACGCAACGGGCTCATTTTTGAGAGTGTTGGTCAAGACTTTGTTCGTTAAGCAAAACAATGGTTTGTCGCTGCATAAAGGAAGTTACATATATTATAGAAGGCAAGTTGATGCGCAAGTATATTCAATTCCCAACATCTTTAGAGGAGCAAAACAAAATTAAAATGATGTAAATATAAATGATTTTTTTTTGGTTCGTTGAACTTCTTTTAATTTGCTCCTCGTTTTAATTTTAGTTTTTTTTCTGCTACTGGGTTTCCCGGCTGTATTAGTCCTATTGATTGTACGCAAATAAAAATAAGAAAACCAGCAACGGACGTTGAGAGTTGCTATATAAATAGAAAGGGATACTTTTCGAAAAATGTGCAGCTAGTATGCGACTACAATCTTCGCATACTGTCCGGTAATGCTCGTTATGGTGATAGTACACATGATGCGTTTATATGCGAGTACAGCACATGCAAGGAATTTTTGGAAACTCAATGTAGCCGCGAGGAAAGCACTTGTTGGTTAATTGGCGACTCTGGATATCCCCTGCAGCCATGGCTAATGACTCCATACCGGAATCCTGAAACAACTGGCCAAAATAACTTTAATTTCTCCCACATTAGAGCTCGAAATTGTGTGGAAAGGCTGAATGGGGTCCTGAAAAAAGTTTTTGCTTGCCTGTCACATGAACGTGGAGTTCTAGTCAAGCCAGAATATGCTGGGTCAATAATTAATGCTTGCCTAACGTTGCATAACTTTAGACTGAAACATAACTTGTCTCTTCCTGATATTTCTGATGTTTCGATTAGGGAAGCAGAGTTTTTCGATTCATTTCAGCCTAACGACAGTACTTTGAATCAAGGCAGAAGAGTTCAGGAAGGTAGGTAGGTAGGTTCAAGTGGCTGCCGCAGATGCACACTTAGGCCAGTTTTGAAAGGCCCGTTGTGATACCACCAACACAAGGAAAGTCAGTCCCGGGACCCAGCCATATGGAAAATCCATGAGTTGTTGGGATTTTCCACATAGCAGAATCCCGGGACTGACACTCTTAAACCGACACCGCTACTCCTCCTCGAACCACTTAGATGACTTTATGAAGGCCATCAAATCCTTTATGTCCAGTTCCGCGATCTGGCTTAGGCTATCCAGGAACGGAACTCCCAAAAAGCGCGTTGTGCCATCTCCTTAAAATATCGACGACAGCTGAGCGTCAGTTCAGAGTTGAACGTGTATGATCCAAGGGATTTGATGGCCGCTTGGCTATCGCTGTATATAGCGATATCTTCTCCAATAACACGTTTGCTTAACCAGGCCGCGGCACCCAGGATTGCCGAGACTTCCGCCTGGAAGACGCTACAATGATCAGGTAGTCTGAAGGAGAGCTCAAGGTCCAAATCCCTTGAATAAACCCCTCCTCCAACTCTGCCGTCCAACTTCGAGCCGTCGGTGTATATGGAAGTGCCACCATTTGTTTCGGGACACCAATCCGTCCTCTCCCAGTCTTCTCTGCTGGGAATGTTTATTTTGAAACAGCTATCCCCGACTGTAGTGGTCGCACAACGATCTGTGCTTAGAGGAAGAAAGCTGTAAGATTCCAGAATACTGGAGTGTCCAATAGTACCCGCACCCCAACTGGAGGTTTCTCTTAGACGCAGGGCTGGTGCCGCCGATGCAAGCTTTCTTCTGGCGCTGAAGAACATTCTCCTTCCAATTCAATTTCCTGTCCAGAACTATGCCTAGAAACTTGGCCTTATCCGACAAGCCCAGGCGCGTGCCATCTAGTTCTGGTAGGCTTAGTGGCGGTATTTTGTACCGGTTGGTGAAGAGGACAAGTTCCACTTTCCCCGGGTTGATACTAAGTCCGCAGCGAGAGGACCACGTCGAAACTTCTCGCAGTGCTACTTTCATCAGGTCACACAGAGTTTGTGGGAACTTGCCTCTGAATGCAATAGCTAAATCGTCTGTGTATGCCACTATCTTCCCGCCCCCCAGCTTGTGTCACGTAGCAACGAGTTGAATGTGAGGTTCCATAAAAGCGGGGAAAGAACACCACCCTGGGGCGTTCCCCTTGTGACATAGTGTGATAACTCAACCGTACCAAGTGAAGAAGCTATTTTCCTTCCCCTTAAAAGTTGGTCAATTAAACCAGTTAGAGGTCTATCTACGCCCAGATTAGGTAGAGCGGAGTTGATAGCCTCCGGGCTTATATTGCTGAAAGCCCCCTCAATGTCTAGGAAGGCCACGAGACAGTAGTCCTTTTCACACAGCGATTTCTCAATGACAGATGCTAGGCTTTGCAGAGCAGTTTCTGTTGATTTACCCTTGGTGTATGATGTGCCAAGCCACATGGCTGTCCCCTGATCAAAGAACTAGAAACCAGATTGATCATGTCTTGATTGACGGCAGACATAGCTCCACCGTTCTGGACGTGCGTACACTGCGTGGTCCCAATATTGACTCTGACCATTATCTTGTCGCAGCCAAGATACGCACACGCCTCTGTGCAACGAAGAAAGTGCGCACAGTAACGGAAGGAAAGTTTGACGTCGAGAAGCTGCGCATGACACAGACAGCTGATAATTTCACAACTCGACTCTCACACCTGCTAGCAGAGGGCAATCCTCGACCTAACGATGTAACCGAGCAATGGAAGCATATCTCTCACTCATTGCGTACCGCCGCTGAGGCCACTATAGGGTTCCAGCGAGCCCGCAAGAACAACTGGTACGATGAGGAATGCAAAACTGCCTAGAAAAAAAAGGACGCTGCCTACAAGGAGACGTTGCGAACGGGCGCAACCCGCAGTGAATGGCAACAATATCGTGAGGCAAAGAAGGAAGAGAGACGCCTTTTCAGAAAAAAGAAAAGTGAGGCCGAAAGGCGTGAGTGTGAGGAGCTTGAGATGCTGGCTGACAGGAATGATGCCCGAAAATTCTATGAAAAGATCCGGCGGATGACGGAAGGTTTTAAGACCGGGGCAAGCTCCTGTAAGGACAATAATGGCGACCTGGTAACCGACGTACAAAGTGTACTTAAATTATGGAGGGAGCACTTCTCCTCACTGCTAAATTGCGAGGGAGACGTCGAACCCGATACCCCAATCCCTGACGATGGAAAAGTCGTCCCACCACCTGACTATGATGAAGTGAGGATAGCTATATCCCGGCTCAAAAACAACAAAGCGCCTGGAAAAGACGGACTACCCGCCGAGCTGTTCAAACACGGAGGCGAAGAGCTGGTAAAAAGCATGCATCAGCTCTTATGCAGAATATGGTCAGACGAATGCATGCCTCCGGATTGGAATTTAAGTGTGCTTTGCCCAATCCACAAGAAAGGCTATCCCGCTAACCGCACCAACTACCGCGGAATTTGTCTTCTTAATATCGCATATAAGGTTCTTTCTAGCGTGTTGTGTGAAAGGCTGAAGCCCATCGTATACAAACTGATTGGACCTTATCAGTGTGGCTTTAGACCTGGTAAGTCTACCATCGACCAGATTTTCACGATACGCCAAATCCTGGAGAAGACCCATGATAAGAGAATCGACACTCACCATCTCTTTGTCGATTTTAAAGCCGCTTTTGACAGCGTAAAAAGGAGTTGCCTGTATGCCGCCATGTCTGAATCTGACTTCCCTGCAAAGCTTATACGGCTTTGCCAAATGACGTTGAGCAATACCAACAGCTCCGTCAGAATCGGGAAGGACCTCTCTGAGCCATTTGAAACCAAACGAGGCTTCAGACAGGGCGACTCCCTTTCGTGCGATTTCTTCAATCTGATGCTGGAGAAGATAATTCGAGCAGCAGAGCTAAACCGCAATGGTACAATCTTTTACAAGAGCGTGCAATTGCTGGCGTTTGCCGATGATATTGATATCATTGGCCTTAACAACCGCGCCGTAAGCGCTGCCTTCTCTGGACTGGATAAGGAAGCGAAAAAAGTGGGTCTTGCCGTGAACGAGGACAAGACGAAGTATTTGCTGTCATCAAAGAAAGAATCGGCGCACCTGCGCCTTGGCAGCCATGTCACTGTTGATAGTTACAAATTTGAAACTGTGAGAGACTTCGTCTATTTGGGAACCAGTATTAACACCGAAAATAATATCAGTCTAGAAATCCAGCGGAGAATCACTCTTGCCAACAAGTGCTACTTTGGACTGAGTAGGCAATTGAGAAGTAAAGTCCTCTCTCGAAGAACAAAGATCACGCTCTATAAGTCTCTCATCATACCTGTCCTGATGTATGGCTCAGATTCATGGACAATGTCAAGAGAAGATGAGATGGCCCTTGGAGTATTTGAGAGAAAAGTTCTCCGGAATATTTATGGTCCTTCCCGTGATGCCAACGGCGAGTATCGAAGGAAATTTAACGATGAGCTGTACGAGGTCTACGCAGATCTGACCATAGTCCAGCGAATTAAAGCCCAAAGACTCCGCTGGCTGGGCCATGTTATGCGAATGGACAAAGAAGCTCCAGCACAGAAGGTTTTCCTATCGTCGCCTGAATTCGGCAGCAGAGGAAGGGGGAGGCCTCGACTGAGATGGAAACAACAGGTGGAGGATGACTTGAACTCCCTTGGGGTTTCCAATTGGCGTCGGTTATCGCTAAAAAGGAATGACTGGCGTGCTTTGATACGAAACGGCCAAAATCGCTTAGGCGGTTAAGCGCCAATAAATGAAATTAGCCGTAACGCCATACCACGCTACCAGAATTGCTGAAAGATAAAGCACTGGTATGGTTCCGAAATAACAACCGTCACTGGCAGCAATGGGACGCATTTAAGAAGGACTTCTTGAAATTTTTCCTGAGTTCAAGGTATTTTGAGCGTCTAGACGATGAAATCCGGCAAAGGGTGCAAAGGCCAGGTGAAAAATTCAAAGATTACGTGTTGACGCTTCAAGGGCTCATGAGGCACTCCGATTACACGAGCGAACAAAAACTAAACCGGATATACCGTAACTCAAGGAGAGAGTACCAACTGTATGTGAAGAGGAGCGAATTCAACACTCTGGAAGACCTGGTGAGCCTAGTGGAAGATTATGAGAATATTACACCAGAGAGGGAACCACTTAGGCCAGCAGCGAGACCGTTTGTACCCAGGCGGCAGGAGGAGCGTTTCCACTATATGCAGGAAACCGACAACGTACCACAGGTGAGCGCAAATACACAAACAGTGACAAATACAACAAGTAGTGCGCAACAAGGACACATAGACCCACGAACAGCATGTAGGCGTTGCGGGGAGTACGGACACTTCGCCTATTGGTGCCGTAACTCTCGACGCGAATTTTGCTGGACGTGTGGCAAAAGGGGTGTATTAACTCGAGATTGCTGTCGTAGGCAACAGGGAAACGACAGGAGGCCCCATTAGCCGCGAGGAGTGGGGTCTCACACAATTTAGCCTCGCATCCAACAACAAAAGCAAACATATTCAAACAAGAACAAGGGCGAATCCTGGCGACAGTAAAGGTAGATGGCAGAGAGGCCACAGCAGCAATTGATACGGGAGCGACACGGAGTTTTGTAAGCGAGTCCATGGCAATGAGGTTGGCTGCACGTAAATCTAAAGAGATAAATACAAGAGTGGTAATGGGCGATGGAAGCGCGAAGGACGTAGTGGAAACGATTGAAGCAGAAATAGCGTTGGGCGACCAAGTACACCAGAGCGAATTATTAGTGCTACCAGGGCTGGTGGACCAAGTGGTAATTGGGACTGACTATATGGCGAAAGCGAACGTGGAACTGAGATGCGGCGAAAGCGCAATGGTAATACAAGCAGGAAACCCAGATCGGAAAATAGCGAGGTGCACAAGCATCATGCAGTTGAACGCAGATATTAAAGATAACACGAGGACCCGCGCTGAAGCACATAGCACCACTGATGTCGCGGTGAAAGAACTTAAGATGTTTGAAAATATGTCGGGGATATCTAACATTGCCACACATAAAATTGTCATGAGGGATGACCGCTCCATTAAACAACGATACTTCCCCAAAAACCCCAAAATGCAGGAGATTATAAATAAGGAGATCGATGAGCTTATAGAGAAGGGCTGTATTGGCGGCCGCCGTGGTGTAGCGGTTAAGTGTTCGGCCTTCTACACCAAGTCGTGGCGGTTCGATGCCCGGCAAAAGTAACATCAAAAATTATTTAGAAAAAGAATTTTTCTAAAACGGGGTCGCCCCTCGGCAGTAGTTTGGCAAACTCTCCGGGTGTATTTCTGCCATGAGAAGCTTCTCAGCAAAAAATTCATTTGCTTTGCAAGTGCCGTTCGGAGTCGGCAAAAAACTGTAGGTCCCGCCAACTTGTAGGAAAAACTCAAAAAGCAACACACCACAAGTTGGAAAGAGAAGCTCGGCTAAAAATCTCGTTAGAGGTTATGATGATAACCTGTAGGTATATCGCCGCCATTAGTTTTTTTTTTTTTTTTTTTTTTTTGTATTGAGCCATCACGCAGCCCCCACAGTGCCCCTATAGTCCTAGCGAAGAAGAAGAATGGTAAATGGCGACTTTGCGTCGATTACAGACAGCTTAACGCCCGATCAGTCCCAGACGCGTACCCATTACCCCGTATCCAACATATTTTAGATAGACTTAGAAGTGCGCGGTTTATCAGTAGCCTTGATTTAAAGAACGGCTATTGGCAGATCCCCATGGAGGAGGATAGTAAACAGTATACCGCATTTACGATACCTGGGCGAGGGCTATATCAGTGGAAAGTGATGCCATTCGGGCTACACTCTGCCCCAGCTACGTTCCAAAGAGCACTTGATCGTGTAATAGGTCCAGAGTTAGAGCCACATGCGTTTGCCTACCTGGATGACATTATTATTACAAGTGAAACATTAGAAGACCACACAAGACACCTCACGGAAGTTTTTCGGCGCCTCAGGCAAGCCAACCTTAAGATTAACCCCGAAAAGTGCGAATTTTTTAAGAAAAGTCTGAAGTACCTAGGCCACGTAGTTAGCGAAGAGGGCATCCACACAGACCCAGACAAAGTAGCGGCTATAAAAGAGCTCACACAGCCCAGCAATATAAGAGAATTACGGCGTTTCCTAGGGATAGTGTCCTGGTATAGAAGGTTCGTCCCAGATTTTTCCAAAGTGGCAAACTCGTTGACAGCCATGCTTAAGAAGGGCTGCAAATGGAAATGGGCCGCAGAGCAACAGGTAGCGTTTGAAGCGCTGAAGAATGCACTTATACAAGCACCCGTTTTAGCCTGCCCAGATTTTACCAAGAGATTTAGACTGCAGACAGATGCAAGTGATTTTGGCCTAGGCGCTGTACTAACACAAGGGTTAGACTAAGAAGAGCGGGTGATAGCTTATGCGAGTCGAAGATTGAACAAGGCAGAGATGAACTACTCACCAACAGAGAAAGAGTGTTTGGCAATAGTTTGGGCAATAAGGAAAATGAGGCCATATCTAGAAGGATACAGTTTTACCGTGATCACAGACCACTTAGCGTTGAAATGGCTGAATGCAATCGAAAGTCCATCAGGACGAATTGCTAGATGGACATTAGAGCTACAGCAATATTCGTTCGATGTACAATACAGAAAAGGGAAGTTAAATGTCGTGGCAGACGCGCTATCGCGCCAACCTCTAGAAGAGCAATTGGGCAGCATGACCGCGCAACCAGACGACATCAACTGCAATTGGTATTCCGCAAAGGTAGCAGAAATAACGAAGACACCCGAAAAGTTTCCATATTATGTAGTTCAAGAGGGGAAATTATACCGAAGAATAGTTGGCCAGGTGGATGGCGAAGATCACGTTCCCTGGAAATTATGCGTACCAACACCACAGAGGAAAAGAGTTTTAAGCGAAATCCATGACACACTAAGCGCCGGGCATATGGGAATCCGCAAGACAATTGCACGAGCAATGATACGTTATTATTGGCCAGGCATGTTCAGAGACGTCAGAAAGTACGTTCAGCAGTGCCACGAATGCCAAATTTATAAGCCAAGCCAACAACAAGCGGCTGGTAAAATGCTAACACGTATCCCAGAGGAACCATGGGCAACAGTATGCGCGGATTTTATAGGACCATTGCCGCGCTCGAAACATGGCAACACGATGGCGTTAGTTTTTGTAGATAGATTTTCTAAGTGGGTAGAAGTTGTAGCTATGCGAAAAGCAACAACAGAAAATTTGATCAAAGGTTTAATAGAACGCATTTTAGCGAGGTTTGGAGCACCAAAGGTGTTAATAACCGACAACGGAGCGCAATTTATTAGCCGAAGTTTTAAACGATTTTTACAAGAGCTTGGTATAAAACACCAGCTGACAGCACCATATACCCCACAGGAAAACCCGACAGAGAGGGCAAACCGAAATGTTAAGAGAATGATATCACAGTTTACCGGCAAGGATCAGAGGAATTGGGATGAGTTCATACCAGAGATTTCGTTGGCACTAAACACGAGTGTGTGTGAATCGACAGGATACAGTCCTGCGTATGTAGTACAAGGTAGAGAGCCGAGAATTCCGGGCTCCCTCTACGACGAGCAGACGTTTGGCACGGGCGAGGAAAAGGTCATATTGAGCCAGAAAGCAGCAAAGATGAAGGAGGTATATGACATGGTACGGCGTAAGCAGCAGAGGGCATCGACGGAGCAGGAAAGACATTATAACTTGCGTAGGAGACAATGGCAACCGGCTATAGGCGACTTGGTATTGGTGAAAGAGCATCAGTTGTCCAAAGCAGTAGACAATTTTGCGGCGAAACTAGCACCCAAATACAGTGGCCCACACCGAGTGATGAACTTTGTGTCACCGGTAATAGTAGAGCTGGACAAGATACACAAGGGAAAGAGAAAGACAGCACACCTAAGCGAGCTGAAGTCCTATCACGAGGCCGAGGAACAAAGAGAGGACGCGCAGGAGCAGAGTCCAGACCAGAGGGAAACACGCAAGCAGCAATCGAGTAGCAAAAACAGGCAAAGAACAAAACCGCGAAATAACCGATTATTTCGTGTCCTTCCAATTTAGGACGCGCACGAAAAACCCAAAAACACGTAACACGCCAATGATAAACACAACAAAGCAGCCCCTCAGACACAGGGCACTAGAGTTTTCATCAATGTACCAAGTATAATGTGATCCATACAATAGCGATCACGAACGGTAACTTATGCACATAGCCCAACAAAATAACATTTTTCTCGAATTTTAAAGTAAATAATGAAATACAACTACTTTTTATATTTTGCACGCAGAATACTATGCACATAACCAATTTGTTTAACAATACTGGAATTTTCAGCCTTAAATATGAAGGGCCCAGCGCCAACATGGAAGAATACGGTTACAACAAGCCTTATTTCAAATAATAATAAGTCTTATTGCGGTAGGTGAGGGGGGAGTGTGAAGACCCTAATCCGAAGGCTTCGGAGCCCTCACAACATTTATACATACGCTTCATAAGCTCAAATGAAGTACGAGCTGTTTTATGAACAATATTGAGTGTAACAGTTTGTCGTGAACAAACGTGTTTTTGCTGCGCTCTAAGTTTTTCTTAAATTCGAGCTTTTATTTATTTTCGCAGAACAATTAAAATTAAAATTAAAATTGTGTTAAAGACATTGACTCCGTTTTTCTTTTCCTGTGCTTATAATTTTCTAATATTTGCTACAATATGCCTTGTTTTTGTGGCCACAGAGTTGAGCGCGCCCAAACTTCTGTGCAGTGTAATCAGTGCAGAGAGATTTTTCATTTGAGTTGTGTTGTTGGTAGCCTGCCTGTCGACTTAAATAACTTAAATAATGCTGACAATATCTATATTTGTGGTGTGTGTGCTGCTGATCAACAAGATGAGTCTTTGACTTTGAATAATTCTTCATTACAACAACAACAAGCCACTCAAGTGCAAATGCCTAATTCCCTCACTGCTAATGACAATTTTGCTGAGTTGAAATTATTTAACTCCAAACTTCTCTCTGCTTTGAATGTTTTGCATGAAGATAATGAGTGCTTACGACAAAAAACCGATTCCCTTCAAGCTGATGTTCGTGACGTGCAGCGTAAGCTCAACGACAACAATTCCATTTTGTCTCATTTGCTCTCACAATTTGAGAAATTGTGCAGTGTAAACAAATGCAACTTCTCTACATCTACACAGCCAACCTCTTCTTGCATGTCAACGGGCGCTAGTGGCTCTGCCGACGGCGCCGCTAAAGAGCCCAGGAGACCATACAATCAGATTGATTTAATTTTGGGCCAAAAAACGACGAGGTCCAACCGATGTCCAACGGCAATCGGTTGGGTCCGGTGGAACAATGAGTGGCTTAAAAATCTACTTGCAAAACATGGCTGGCGTTAGAACAAAATCCCAGCTCTTGCGGCTATTCAGTTCACATCAGGATTATGATGTCTTTGTTATCATTGAGACGTGGTTGAATGAGAACTTTTACAGTGAGGAGTACTTCGACCCCATGCTATATAATGTCTTCCGCAAGGATAGAAATGCCAACCTAACTGGATGTGCTAGAGGTGGTGGAGTTCTCATCGCAGTGCACTGCAAACATCACGCATCTGAGGTTGCATTTAATAATAATAATGCGCTGCTTGATCAACTTTGTGTTCATATCCGAGGCTCCTCAGACTCAATCTTTCTCTGCGCTTCGTATATTCCGCCCAACAGTAGCCATGACCTATATGCAGCGCATGTTGACAACATTGTTGCATTGGCTCTGAACAAAATAGGAGGCGATCATCTCTGCGTGCTAGGCGATTTCAACCTTCCTAACATAAATTGGTCTCGGAATACTTCCAGCTCTTCATTAATAGCGAGTGATGTTACTAGCCTGAATGAAATATATCTAATAGATAGTTTTTTAAGCATCGATTTAGGTCAAATTAATTGTTACCCAAATCTACTTGCTCGCACCTTAGATTTAGTATTTTTGAGTAATAATTTAAAATACACATTGCTAAAATGCGATTCACCTGTGACAAAGTCTGACATGCACCATGTTCCGTTAGTCATAACTCTTGAATTCTATAAGTTTGCCAAAGTTAGAAATGATGCATCAAATCTTTCTTTTAATTTTAAGCGTTGCAACTTTTTTGACTTGAACAATCTATTTCTAGAAATTAATTGGGATAACTTGTTTCACAACTTAGATACTAACGGGTCTTTCGAGAAATTCAGAACAACTGTTGTGGATATTTGCAAACGGTCTATTCCTTTGGTTTCAAAGAAAAAGTACAAAGTTCCCTGGCATAATGCGGCCCTGATGAAAATTCGAAATCTGAGGAATAAGTTTTTTCGCAAGTTCAAAAATAGTAAAAGCATGGTGTTCTTCGAAAAGTATAAGGAGCTTGAAAAGAAGTTCGCGTGTCTTGATAAATTTTTGCACAGAAACTACATTTTAAGCTTTGAAGAAAACTTAAAAACAAACCCAAAATCGTTTTGGAATTTTGTTAAGTCAAAAAAATCTGTGTCGAATATTCCGTCCTCTCTCTTCCTTGGCGACAAAGTTGTTGATTCATCTGCTGATGCGGCAAATTTGTTCGCAGAGTTTTTCCTGGCCAATTTCGCGTCTGACTCGGAAAGTGGTGAAGAAATTCGTTTCAATATACAACCTTCAATTGATTTTGGCAATCTTGCACTTTCTTCCGAAGATGTCGTTAGAGGCATCTCTCGTCTTAAACAGTCAGCAAACACTGATGTTGATGGTTTGTCCGCAATTCTGTTTAAGCAGTGCGAAGCTCTTGTTTATCCCCTCTTATTAATATTTAACAGTTCCCTGTCCTCAGGCACTTTCATTGATCCGTGGAAACTGGCTTTTATTACGCCTATCTTCAAGAGTGGCAACAAAAATGACATTAGCAATTATAGACCCATCTCAAAACTTTCCGCCACGTCAAAGCTTTTTGAATGCATCATCCAGGAAAAATTAATATTTTTCGTGAAGAATATCGTGTGTCCAGAGCAGCACGGCTTTCTTCCGGGACGTTCAACTGTGACTAACCTGGCTATTTTTTCTGATGACTGCATCGCAGCTTTTCAGTTTGGATGTCAGGTTGACACAGTTTATACGGACTTTTCTAAAGCATTTGATCGGGTTTCCCATGTAGTCCTGCTCAAGAAGCTTGCCTGTATGGGTTTCCACTCAGTGTTTCTAGAATGGATTGAATCATACCTACGAGATCGCTGCTGTAGGGTCATTGTGGACAATGTCAGGTCTTCTCCCTTCGTTGCCTGCTCTGGTGTGCCACAGGGAAGTATCTTAGGACCACTTTTCTTCATATTGTTTATTAATGACATTCGCTCCTGTTTTTCTACTGTAAAGTTTTTACTATATGCGGATGATTTAAAAATTTATTCACTCATTTACAGTCACGATGACTCTGAACTGATGCAATTAGATTTGGATAATTTAAGTGCTTGGTGTAATAGCAATCGGTTAACTCTTAATTTAAAAAAATGTTTTCATATCACTTTTTCAAAACGCGTTAACGTCATTGAAACCTCATACCATTTATCTAACTCGCCCCTTACAAGGGTTAGTGAAATAAAAGATCTGGGAGTAACTTTTGACTCAAAATTTACCTTCGCAAAACATATTAACCTTTGCATTTCGAAATCGTATGCCATGCTTGCTTTTGTTAGACGTCATAGCTCAGAGTTCACTGACCCTTATACGTTAAAGCTTTTATATACAGCGTTTGTGCGCTCTAAACTTGAGTACGCCTGTTTTATTTGGTCGCCTTATTATCAGTGCCACATTGCAAGAATCGAACGGATTCAGAAGGTATTTTTATACTTTGCTTTGCGCAGCTTACGCTTTTCTGAACCCATTCCGACTTATGAGTCCAGATGCCTATTGATCAACTTAAAGTCACTGCAGAACAGGAGAATAATTTTGTCGCTATCGTTTATTTTTGACGTTTTTCGTGGTGCTACTGACTGCCCCATGCTTCTGGAGAGGATTTTCATAAATATTCCCGCCAGAGCCCTTAGGAACTTTGAGTTCTTCAACGTTCGTCTGTTCAAAGCTCTTTATGCTATCAATGCTCCTATTACTAGATCTTTGATTGAGTTTAATAGAATTACTAATTTTTTGGAAATAGATTTTTCTTGTTCAAAAGAGTGCTTTTTAAGTACAATAAACCCTCTTTATAAGTAAGCCATTTATGTATACTAGTAAGTTGCCTACTGTTATCACATATTTCTACCTAGCCTGTAAGATTTTCTAGTCTGATTGGCTTAATAAATAAATAATGAATAATGAATAATAATACTGGATTTTTAGATTTTTACACATACGCTATTTTGCAAAACCACCGAGTTACGTGGTTTCACACAAGGAAATACACTTAAATATTATACTTATCCATTTTCATGCAAAACATTGAAATCTGATGCTTTTGCACATAAGCCGTTTCTTAAATGAAGTACATACGCGGTTCTACACAAACGACATATACTTATACTTTGTATATAGCCAATTATATGAAGTATACTGAAATTTTATATTTTTGCACATAAGATATGAAGAGGCTTTATTATATTGTTACAACCCGAAATACTTCTTTATTCAAAATCTTGCGACCCGCGCTGGCGGTGTCGTTGAGTTCTATCGTAAAACTAAAGCTTACAAACTACTCTAATCTTAGATCTAACCTAAAGCTGCCGTCGTCGCAGTCGCTGTTGCTGCCGCTGCCGGTAACGCCGCGCTGACTGGCTTGTGATGATTCTGTGGAATTAATTTGAAAGTTTACATATTCAGCTTCCCACGGTTGTTGTGTTCAAAACTGTTCTGCACCTGCAGGTTGGTGTCGCATTGCAGATTCATGGAATGGTTGTAGTTATCATGTTGTCGTGGGAAGCACAAACCGCTAACTCAGGCCATGAGCAAAGAATTATCGTTGGCCTTGAGTCGCATGTGTTAACTCCTCCCCTCCTAAATGGAGGACGTCCTCGGACTTTTTAAGCCCATCAATTACAGCCTGAATATCGTTTTTCTGGCGTATTTTACTTTTTCTCTGTCGTAGCTTAAGGAGGAAGCAGCAAGCAGTTAGAATGACCATAGTAGCCAGACATGACAGTGTTGGCCCCATTATAGTTCTTCCTTCTATCTTTGCAATATATCGTAAGTTTTCCATGCTCATTCTTCGAAGGTACGGCAGGCTCAATATTTCGTGGTGGTTGGTAATATTCACGAGTGTCGCCGTCGCTGAACCCGGTAGTTTCTTTAATACGCCATTTTGGTTTTTGAAGCATGATCCGTTAATTTTGACCTCATTTTCGAAAGTAAGTAGGAATGTGCCAGTAACGGTTTTTACAGAACCATCGTCTAATTTTATCACAGCAGTATTGTCATTTATGATTACTATACCCTCATCGACCACCGTAATCGGTTCCAGATGGCTGGGTCGAGTGCTGCAGTGAGCGACATTTCCAGAATGGAGTTGTTGTGCGCATGTTGTATCTTGTACCTTTTTACAGAATGTGGAAGCCAGTGCTACGATACAATTTCCAATAGCCAAAATCTTATTATCGCAGTCAGCGACGTTGTTATCATTACCAAAGTGAAGAACAGTTTCGTTGTGCTGGACAGGGAACAGCATAATTCTCTTACATACTAACTTAGGATTTGGATATTTTATTAAGAAATACAAAAATTGTTTATCTAACAGGACCCTTACACTGGACACCTCCATTAAGTCTGTTATGGTTACATTTGTGGAGTGCATATTGATTATAGGTTTTATGTCGTCGAAATTTAATATTGAGGGATTTATTACGTTTATCCTTGCAAGGGCAATTGCCGAAATTAAAGTTTCAATTTCTGAAATTATAATTCTATTTCTCGCAAGCAATGTCTCATATAAATGGCTAGTGTCAATCTGCTTAACCTTAGCACTCTTTGTGATCAGATTCACGGTGTCAGTTAGCTGATTTATTTTTTGTTGTACTACTGTGTTTATCTCTATTTGTTTATTTTCAGAGTTAATCAGCTCCTGTTGCCGGAATTTTAGATTTTCAAAATCATCGAAGTCAGGTGTTCCAGCAATAACCTTCAAAGCGGTTCCCAAAACATTTATGCTTCGTGCCTGTCTGTGGTGGATGTCTAATGTTGCCAAAAGAGCATTTATACGCGCAATGTCTGCATCCAGTAACATTCTCATATGAGATGCAGGGAAATGCTTCGTTAGCTAATTTGTCTCTTGGGCTATTTCCATATATGTCTCAAGATTAGTGGTATGTTTCAAAAAGGCCACGTCTTGCCAAATGGTCACAACCCCATCATGAATCGGGATATAATTGGAGTTGGAATAGTCAGTGAGTTTTGCTGTCGCTGACCCAACGAGAAGTATCACCAGAAGAATCCTGTAATCCATTAAGAAAACATCAAAATTTATTCAACCATATTTATTTTATGTTGTCTTTGTGGACCACCCTCCCTTTAATTAGGACTGTGGTCCCCAAGTCTGCCTCTACCTTTTCCTCTATGTAAAGAGGTGTAATCTTGTTTCCCAATCTTTTATTGGTTTTCACCAAAACACGCCCCCCAACATCAAACACTCTATTTCGTCTGGAAGGGTTACTCCTTTCCAGCAATGTTTGTTGGGCTTTCTCTATCTTATCCATTATTTCATTTCGCATATCTTGCGGTGTGGCGTGAATTATATCAATGGGTTTTTTGCCGGTCACAGAATGAATAGTCCGATTATATTCGAACGTGGCCAACAATATAAGTTCAATTGTTTCATCAATTTTCTTTTCCAATTTTAGGCATCTCGCAGTCTCCGCAAGTGTACTATGGAAACGCTCAACCTGACCATTAGAGGTACTATGGAGCGGAGGCGCATTCACAATGTCCACATCAAACTGATTTTTTAGCAGAGATCTTATCGTTTCGGAATTTAGCGATGCCTCGTTATCGCAGTAAACGGTCTTTGTACACGGGAATATGTTCATCAGCTGTAGAAGTGGACCCTTCAGATCCACAATAGTACGAGATGGTACGTGCTGTACCACCGCAAATTTCGAAAACTTGTCAAGACAAGTGAGAAAGTATTTTTTGTCTGTGGAGAAAATGTCAATATGTAACATCTCTCCAGCATAAGACGGCGTCGGAGTTACCCCTAGTGCCTGTCTACGGGGGTGCCTGTCGTATTTTGCCATGTTGCAAATTTTACAATTCGCAACAATTTCGCTTGCCAGCTTTGTCATCTTTGGAAAATAGTAATCACAGAGGATCTGCTTCACATATTCTTGAGCTGCTCTGTGGGCACGATTGTGTTCAGCTGTAACTATTTCTCTTTGTTCATCCTTATTGACAATGTCCGACACCATACGCTTACAATGCCAAAACTTCGTTGACGGAAAAAATGTCACCAACTCATGCTGAATGCTTGCCAAGGTCGGCAGATCGCAATATATCGCATTCACCACGGCCGGATTTACAACCACCTTAATCTCGTCAACAAGCGTTCTTTTGTCAGTGAACTGAATTATATGACGAGTTTTTTTGCCAAAATATATGAAGTTTCGTCTCAAATCAAGGTTTGCCTCCTCCAGTACAATTTGGTTTCTAAAACAATTGACTGGTGTCTCTGTTGACTCTATTGTATGCGACAGTGACATTTCGCTATGAATAGTAGCCAAATCGGACTGCCCTTCTTCCTCTAGGGCATGGATATTCTGTCGTGACAGTGCGTCAGCAACATAATTCTCCTTGCCGGGCTTATAAAAAATTTGTGCGTTGTGCTCGTCAATGAAAGCCTTCCAACGCTTAATTGTGGCGTTCGGGTTTCGGTCTGAAACCGCGAACGTGAGTGGCTGGTGATCCGTATAAATGTTCAGATTTTTAACGCCGTAAAGGTAATTTCTAAGGCTCTTGAGCGCCCAAACAATCGCCAGCAGCTCGCGCTCGTTAGTAGCGAAATTCTGCTCCCGGTCCTTCAGGGTTCTAGAAATCATAGTTATTGGTTTTCCACCCTGTGACAACACGGCCCCTATACCCATTGATGAAGCGTCTGTCGTTAGATCGAATGGCTTCTTAAAGTCTGGGTAGGGTAGTATAACGTCTTCAGACGCTAAAACGTCTTTAAGTTTATTGAAAGCCTGCAACTGGCTTTCGTCTAAGTCTACTTTTATTTTTTTTGATTGTGTAGACTTCACCTTGCCGTTTTCACCTTTTAGAATATCCGTCAAGGGTCTTGCTATTGACGCAAAATCCTTTATAAAGCACCTATAATAACTTGCCAGCCCCAGAAAGGACCTGACGCCGAACAAAGTTGAGGGCTTCTCATAATTACGAATCGCTTCGATCTTATCAGGACTCGTCTTGATACCGTCCTTAGATACCACGAAGCCCAAGTACTCCACACTCTGTTTAAAGAAGTGCGACTTCTCCCGAGATACCCTCATATTAGCTTCGTACAGTTTTCCCAAAACCCACTCAATATGCTCAACGTGCTTTTCCTCGTCCTCGGATAAAATAATAACGTCGTCGACGTAAACATAACAACACTTTCCTATCCGTTCTCGAAGCACATCGTCGATAGCTCTCTGGAAGATGCTGGGTGCATTCTTCAATCCGAAAGGGAGTCTACAGAACTCGTACTTTCCATGACTCACCGAGAATGCAGTCTTTTCTCGATCTCGGTTAGCAAGTGATATTTGGTGAAAGCCTGATTTAAGGTCAAGCGTTGTAAAATACCTGGCCTTTCCCAGATTCGACAATATAACTGTGATATTGGGAATAGGATATTTATCGTCGATGGTTTTCTGATTCAGTTTCCTAAAATCTATAACCAGACGCTTTTTGGTGTTACCCAGCTCATCCTTTCCCTTCTTATCCACAACCCAGATTGGATTGTTGTATGGTGATCGGGATGGCCTTATTATGCCATTTCTTAATAAGTCACGAATCTCCGCATTTACGAAGTCCGAGACACCCATAGGATATGGGTACAACCTGGAATATACCGGATCGTCACTTTCGGTGCGAATAGTGGCGACAATATTCGTATTATAAGGGAGTGCTTCATTCGGATCCGAGAAGACCCCCAGTAAATTTTTTATCATTTCTTGAAATTTGTTTTTGACGGCCTGTGGCACTTCTATGTCTTCCACTTGTGTGAAGTTCACATAACCGCATCTTACGAATTTAAGTTCTTCGGAGCCAGAACTGGTTTTTATTATTTTGTTTTTAAAATCTAACGTAGCATTCGTCCGCGTGAGCAGATCAAGCCCAACTATTCCATCGAAAGTTGAAAGCATCGGGAGCAAAAAAAAGAAGCTGTCTGTGCCAAACAAGTTGACCATACATTTCTCTTTGATATCATTAAAGCCATGTATTGACTTTACCAAAAAACGATTTTCGACTGGTATTATATTTTTAAGTTCTTTTAGAGGCTTAATATAATTTTTTGATGCCCCTGTATCAATTAGTAATTTAATTCTTCTCCCCGCTATTGTCCTTTCGATGAACGGTAGCAGGGAGCTTTCTCTAAAAAATTAATTTGATCCGAATCGGACAGTTCGTCGTCCATTGCTGCAACCTCCGATTTTGCCACCTCCTGATAATTTTCGGTCTCTTTACCTGATGGTAGGTCGCTAGGTCGTGCCGAAAACAGCACATCGCAAAGCGGTTTCTTAGTACCTGAAATAAATACACGCAAGGCGTCCATTCTGTACTTTTCATTTAGGGACGCAGCAATTGTTTTATCGTATGTCATAATTGTCTTATTTGTGAGAAGAGTTAATTTCTTCTCAACTTCGTCGTAATACTGAAGGAGCGTCAAACTTCCCTGGCGAAGGGTTGAGAGCTCCTGCTCAATCAGGTAGATGGGTCGCTTGTCACTGTAAGTGAAATCAAGGCGACTGACTATAGCCCTGAAGTTCAACACCGTGTTGAAGGATGCCAGCACCATATCTGCCGGCCCCTTCACCTTGTTTCTAATTATAGCCACGGCTTGGTAGTGTTTACTACTGCCTTCATATTTTTCGAAAATTTTGTATGCAGTCAGGGCCGCCTGGCGCCAGGAATCATAGCACTCCTGCTTGCCATCAAAATCTGGTAAGGATTTCACAATGTCAAGTGGTTCGTCACACTGTTTCCCGGGCACAATTTCAATTTCTTTATATGTTTCCACCTCAGGCACGGTAATTCTTACATCATTTATGCGCTGACTAATGGTTGTCAGCCGCTCTTCGAAGCTTTCTCTCTGTACAGCGAGTGCAGAGGAAATAGCACTGTCTATTAGTGCTTTCAGCTGGTCGGCTTCCAAAGGCATGTTTGAATTTGAATGCCAAGTTCCCTGATCACAAACACTACCGACCCTTCTCCTATCGACTACTATCCCGGTTAGTCTATCCAACAATTCACCCAATTCACAATCACTCATGTAACTGGCAAATCATTTGCCCTCAAAAAAAATTAATTCACGCAATTCACAATCACTCATATAACTGGCAAATCATTTGCCCTCAAAAAAAAAAAAAATAACAAAGCAAAAAATCAAAAATTTTAACGACTGGATAATGGATCTTCCGTGCAAGGATCAACGATTTTAAAACCCACAATTTGTTCTTGAATTTTCTCGCTTTGCTTTCTTTCTTCGTTTCAATATTTTTTTTGAAAATTTCACAACTTATTTTTCTTTTTCTTTATAATTCACAATTTTTTTGTTTTTTGTTATTTTATTTTTTAAATTTACCTAATATTTCTTTATTTTATTTTCTTCACAAAACTTATTTTTCTTTTTCTTTATAATTCAAAATTTTTTCGTTTTTTATTTTATTTTTTAAATTTACCCAATATTTCTTTATTTTATTTTCTTCACAACTCACTTACAATCTCTTACAATTATTACAAATACGGTTCCGGCTATGATGATGATGTCCTTTGATGTTGATGTCCTGGATGGAGTTCTTTTCTTCCACTAACGTGTGGTCCCACGTTATAGCGCCAGATATGAAGAGGCTTTATTATATTGTTACAACCCGAAATACTTCTTTATTCAAAATCTTGCGACCCGCGCTGGCGGTGTCGTTGAGTTCTATCGTAAAACTAAAGCTTACAAACTACTCTAATCTTAGATCTAACCTAAAGCTGCCGTCGTCGCAGTCGCTGTTGCTGCCGCTGACGGTAACGCCGCGCTGACTGGCTTGTGATGATTCTGTGGAATTAATTTGAAAGTTTACATATTCAGCTTCCCACGGTTGTTGTGTTCAAAACTGTTCTGCACCTGCAGGTTGGTGTCGCATTGCAGATTCATGGAATGGTTGTAGTTATCATGTTGTCGTGGGAAGCACAAACCGCTAACTCAGGCCATGAGCAAAGAATTATCGTTGGCCTTGAGTCGCATGTGTTAACTCATATGCCATTTTTACGTCAAGCACATACACGCTTTTGTACAAAATATATACATACTCATGCTTATATGTACATACAAACATACAATCTACATAATTACACATTTTGCTAATGAAATCTAATTTGTACAATATTAGGCACACCCTGATGTATGTTTGTAAAATATAAGATTTTTACCGGAATATCAGCGGCCCAACATGAGAAAATATTCTTGTTGACAATAACCGAAATTTTACACAAACAAGTTACCAGCATTCCAACTAGCAAAAGGGTCGGTCACCAACCCAAACAGCTTTGCTTGGCTACATACACCCGCATGCCTACATACTAGATCATCCGATGCCGCGGACATAGCATAAAAAAGAGAAGGAAAATGCATCGTAGCACGGCAAGAACAATGGGCGTTGGGAATGCAGCAAAAATGAATAAGTAACTTATACGTATTGACGTCACCAATGTTTATGTGAACAGCAGGCCCAGCTGATCAAGGCAGTGCGAGCGAACAGCTGATGGAATGCAATGGGGGCATTCCAGGAGGAAGTAGTAGCAGTATAAAAACTGTTAGCAAATATGATACAAATTTATATATATGTAAATGTCGTATATATACCTAAGGTCTTAGAAATTAAGTGGAAGATGCGCCGTTAGGTTAAGGAACATTAGTTTTAAGCATTGTTATTGTATATTGGAAGGTTGCTGCGCACAAAAAGAGTATAAAAGGGCGAACATTTCTTAGAATAATTGAGTCGTTAGCGACTAGAGCTAGGTATAGTAGTCGTGGGTTTTCACCTCGATGAATGCGGAACTGGGGGCTTTCACCTCACTATCGCAGAGTTTATATTCAGTGGTGGGTTTTCACCTCCGCTGACGGTTGGGTCGAGCAGAGGGGTTTCACCTCAGCCGCCTTTATTTAGCTAGGAGTCTTAAGTCATAGTAAGCGGTGGGCTTTCACCTCCGCCGAAGAAGGGCTGAGTAGGGTGTTTTCACCCTTACCACCCTTATCGTAGTTTGAAATTAAAATTAAGATTTGTAGATTGATTTGAGAAAAGAGGAGTGAATCCCAACAATAAACATTTTAAAAATATTAATCAGGGTTTTGTCATTTCGAGAGGACCTTTAGGGAACATCTATTTTCAGAACCCTGGACGGACTGAGCCTACCCCAGCATACCGAAGGAAAAGTCCGTCACAATGCAAATACACACCTAACATCTCAACAGCATCAGTAGCAAAAACAACAATAGCTTAAAAAGTAACATCAGCAGCTATAACAAAAACCACTGCTTTAACAACAATAACAGCAGCAACAACTATAACAACAAAATAATGACACTTAAATATAAGTAGTTAAGGTTGTTATACACGATATGTATTGTTATCTGTACCTGTCACGTCTTCGATCCATATGTACTCATATGTATGTCAAATTCGCTTAATTTGCTTTGCGTTTACACGCTGTCAGATGCAAATAGAAACCATTATTTGTAAGTATTTGCATCAACACCAAAAAGTGGCATGTATGTACATTAGGGTGATTCAAATAAAAAAAAAAAATTTTTTTCGCTCTAACTTAACCCTTAGGGGTACTAGATTTTATACATGTTACTGTGTATGTGTGTGTAATAGAACAAAACTCATTTTTAAATGGCTGTAATTATTTTAATAGTTAAGATAATCGCACATGGCTTAACACTTTGAAAGCTTCAAAGCTTCAATTTGAAGAGTATGTGAAAATATTTTGAAAAAAGTTTCAAAAATAAAAAGAAAATTCACTTAAAAAAAATGCTCTTTTTCCCCATACAAAATGTATGGGAAAGGGCGAAAAAAATAGCCACCTCTAAGGGTTAAGTTAGAGCGCTAATTTTTTGCAAGGCTTATTTTCTCATCAATACCTAACTTTTTAGGGGGTAAGACCGAAAAAAAACATTTTTTTTTTAATTTGAATCGCCCTAATGTACATCTGACAAAGCATATCGTGTAATACCCACTTTAGTAAGGAACTAGTCACACCCTTATAAAAATTGGAAAGGGCAATTATTTAAAGCGACATATTAAAACACATACATGCCAATTCTAAATAATTTTTCAAAAGTGAACCGGTGCAAACCGTTTCACATTTTAATACATTTTTGCTCACAAATTACGTATATGAGAGTGAGAAAATCCGCAAAGTGAGAAATTGTTTAGAATCGGCCTGATAAATGAATGTCATGTTTTTTTGTTTATATTCAGTATAGTGAATTGTCAATAAAGTTATTTAAATCATTTACTCTTCTTTTGTAATAGTATCAATTACTCCATGTTTCAAATTAATTATTATATTATTATCAAGGTCTGAAACCGATTAAAATAACGTTCCGGTTTCGGTTTCGGTTTTTGCAACGTGTTTCGGTTTCGGTTCCGGTTTCGTTCTACAAAATTTATTTCGGTTTCGGTTCCGGTTTCGGTTTCCAAATAAAAACACGAAAAAAAATGTTACTACTAAAATACTCAAGTACCTATGTAGCTACGAAATAGGTCTGAATTTTCATAACTTTTTTCCTGCGGTCATGATGGGATTTCTCCAATATAATAATACATTTATTAACGCTATGCATGGATGAAATTTCTGCAAAACAAATTCCTAAAGTTAACTCTACTTTTTTATTAAAAATGGAAGCCAAATGAAATGTATAAATCGTTAAAAACATTGAAATTAGTGGCGCTTTCTGAGACAAGGCTGAACATTTCTTTTACGGATCTCGTAAATTTGTTTCGATCGGTTCATTCAACTATAGTCAAACTTCCTCTTTCAGAATTTTGAAAAACGTGGCTCGACAATCTTCCATGAAAACTTTCAGGGTACCTGTTTGTAAAAGGAACTACCTATGTGCCCACTCACAGAAGTAAGGTATTGAGAAAATTCAAAACCGTTTGGAACCGGTTCCGGCTTTTGAAACGGTTTCGGTTTCGGTCTTTTCCAGATCAAAATAACGGTTACGGTTTCGGTTTCGGTTTTGAAAAATTAATCGGTTTTAATCGGTTACGGTTACGGTTTCGGTTTCGGTTTCAGTCCTTGATTCTTACCTACCTCAGCGACATCTAGTTGTCGAAATTCGGATCTTAGAAACCAGCGCGACGCCTATCTGTCAGCTACCCTTAATTTCCTAGTGTTTCTTGGTGTTGTTGTCTATTTATGTACAGAGTGTTGCCAGTGCAAATTTTTTAAAACTGCTCAAATCTCCTTAATTTTTGGGAGTTTATAATGAAGATTATGCTCAAGTTAACTCCCAAAAGCGCAGTTAATTCGGAATTTGCGCTAATGTATCAGCCGTATTACCGTGCCGACATTTGTATTTATATAAAGTCTTGAGTATTTTCTTTATTCGTTCAGGTTACTTGGAGAACTTTCCCTCGGAAGTCTATAACTTACGTAGGAATCTACTCCCGACTGTACAAATTCCCTATTCTAGAACGTCACACTTTAGAAGCTTTTATATCTACACGTCGCGCAAATTCTTCAACTCCCTTCCTAACACTATACAGGTTATTCGAAATTTTAACTTCTTTCAGAAAACAGTTAAACTGTATCTGCTTGGACATAATCACCTTGAATTGGAATCGCTGTTGAGGGCGATATTATAAACCATATTAACCTGAACTTTTTAGCAAATTTTGCATTTTTATAAGTAACTTTGATAATTTTTATGTATGTATTATGAAAATATACAATGTACACCCCGCACAAAAACAGTATACCATTATTGAAAATGGCATTAGTACTATTTTAAATCTTAAAATAATAAATGTCATCTCCTTTTCTTATGCTAGATTATAGTCAATATGTATGTAGAATATAATATTGAAATTTAATGTAATAACATTAAGAAAATGTTTAATAAATGAAATGAAAAAAAAAAATGAAAAATATATTACAAGAACGAACGACTGTTGGCGTATGCCGACAACATCGACATCATTGGCCTCAACAAACGCGCCGTAACTTCTGCTTACTCCAAATTAGAAAAAGAAGCGGAAAAAATGAGTTTGGTGGTCTACGAAGGTAAAACGAAGTACCCGTCCTGCTGACAGCATCTGATGAGGCTTTGATAGTATTCGATAAAAAATTCTTCGAAAGATTTATGGACCCCTAAAAGTTGGCGACGGCGAGTTCCGAAGAAGATATATAATGATGAGCTGCATGAGCTTTACGCAGACGTCGACATAGTTCAGCGAATTAAAACACGCCGGATTCGCTGGCTAGGACACGTGGTGCGAATGAACGAATACGCCCCGTCTCAGAAGGTATTCTTATCGGCACCCGCCGGTGGAAGTAGAGGAAGACGGAGACCACCACTCCGATGGCAGGACCAAGTGGAGGCAGATCTGAAAACATGCGGTGTCTTCAATTGGCGCCAGTTGGCTCAACAAAGAACCGACTGGCGTAACATGGTGGACGGCCACAATCGCCTAGGGTTAACCTAGCCCAACAATGAAAAAAGTTCAGCCCAATAAAAGAGTAAAAACGCAGTTTTTCTACTTATTTAATGCTGTTGTTGTTGTTTTTGTTAACAATGCATTGCCCTTTGTATTTTTTCTCCATATAACAAAATCACACCATTTTTTTGTATGGGAAAAATGCGAAAATTTTTAAAAAACAACGTGCTTCCATAACTCCATGATATTGCACTTTGTTAGACTAAAATTTAATGGGCTACAAAACTGCACTGCATTATCAGATTTGTTCTAGAGAGCCCAGGGGGTAAATTCGTGTTTTACGAAATGATAAAATGAATAGAATTTTCATAAAAAATTTGTGAAGATAAACTTCATCTGCTTGAAACACAACTCCCTGATGGGTTAAAGATATGGACCGCTAATTATCTGAACCGACGGCAGGCGTCAGTAAACTTTAGAAACGCTACATCAAAACCTAGACGTATTAGACAGGGGGTGCCACAGGGTGGCGTCCTATCCCCGACACTGCTTAACTTCTATCTATCGAAGATGCCCCCACCACCAGAGGGCGTCACCATCGTTTCATATGCCGACGACTGTACAATAATGGCGACGGGGAAGGGCGAAAATCAACAGTTACCTCTGCGACCTTTCCAAGTTTTTCACTGAGCCAGATCTGACGATATCACCGACTAAATCTACGGCGACACTCTTTACGACATGGACGCACCAAGTGAGAAACGAATTAGACATTTACGTTGATGGCACTAAGCTACCAAATGTCAGCCACCCAAAGTTACTGCGGGTGACATTGGATAATACTTTCTCATTTGCTGGTCATGTACCTGCAATGGTGAAAAGACAAGGAAAAGTTGCTGACTACATATGGTCGCCTAACGCGCGTAACACCAACTGGACGAAGTTACAAGTCTGCCAAAATACCGCTATCAGAACTGCTACGGGATGTCTCCTGAGTCTCACCTCCATCAAGAGGCAAAACTGCTCAATGTAAGAGAGCACGCGGAAATGCTCAGCAGGCAATTCCTTCTGAACTTCCACAAGCCGGGACATCCAAACCGACATCTTTTGGACACAGATCCGCCCCGAGAGACATAAGGAGTCATCTCCGTAAGCATTATGACGAGATCCGCCATCATATTACCTTACCGTTTGATCTGCGGAATCATAAGCGCACCTGTGAACCCCGTTATAAACAGTCGCCCACCCGATATTGCTGAACAAGAACGCACCTTACCAAGGGAGACAAGAGTCACCATGGCACAGCTTCGGTCTGGATAGAGTATGAGGTTAAACTCTTACTTATCCAGACTGAATGATACAATTTCAAACACATGCCCTGCATGTGGTAGGAGCCCCCATGATACCCTACATCTCTTCAATTGTCCCATTGAACCTACTCTTCTAACCCCTCTGTCCCTCTAGTCCAACCCTGTTGAAACTGCGCGTTTCCTTGGACTCCCGTTAGAAGAGCTTGATGAAGATTTTCGGAATGATCATACACTCTAGGCAGGGCAATTCATTGTTAACAACAACAATAACAAAAGAAACTTCAAATTCATACAAATTTTTTTCACGTTATCATTTCATAGAACCAGAATTCACCCGCGGTCAAAAGTTCAAAATCTAGGCCTAAATTTGCAGAGTTTTTATGAATTTTGTGTAAAGCTTTGAGAAGCCACTTTAATGGCATTAGTTACAACCACGGTTGCCGTTTGCTCAAAATTTTGCGTACCAAACCGAAAAAAACGTACCAAAATAATTTGCTAGCCAAACAATATAACGGGTTTTAATATATGTACATATGGTGATTAAATATAAGAAAGCTTGCCAACCCTTAGGGGTCGCTATTTTTTTCGCCCTTCCCAAGTGGTACCACGTCACTTCTACTGCCAGTAAAGAAGGGGAGTGAAAAATACTCAACATCTTGACTAAATAATTTTTTTGTAGTCATTCATATCAGAGTTGTTAAGTAATGAATTCCCCCCGGAATGCATTCCATGCATTCCCACTCCCGGAATAGCAATTTTGGACTGCAGCCTTTCATTCATATTTCGGAATGCGGACTTTGAAGTCCGCATTCCTTTTTGTTATTCCGGACTAATTATTCCGTTTGCATTCCGCTGGAATTAAACAAATTTAAAAGCATTCCGCATGTTAATAAAAACTTTTTTTTTGAGTAGTTCCTCAAAATAAAAGATCTATTAGTTACTCAAATTTACATAGGAATGTCCTTTATTAATAATAAAGTTGGTGCGTTTAAAGGAATATGTAGCTTTTTTCAAAGGCAGGAGTTACCAGTATGATATACTGTTAGTGTATCAAAACCTGCGTACTTAGAAATTTGGTAAGTTTGATTAGCTCCCCTCACTTGAAAATAATCAAGAGCAGAATATCTAATCTAATTCCACCACTATTATTGTTACCGCAGCTCTCTTCGCACTATTTTGTGACTAACTTGCTGGTACTGCTAACTTCAACGTTCCCAGATAATCACTGAATAAGATTTCAATAAAATTGTATACTTATATAATAAACCATAAACTTATATACTCATTAAAAAATAAGGTACCATTTTACAAGACGGTTCAATGGTTGGTATTTGTTTCCTTTAGTGGTCAACTGCTAATAAATTAGCTAAAATTATGGGAGATAGCTCAAAAGACGGGGTTTGGCCCCAGTATTACGAATCCCGAAGCGCTTTTTAATATTTTGCTTCTCTGAAGAGATATTTGCAATCAAAGTTGCAAGTTTTCATGTCGTTGTAATTACATTAGGCTGTCCCTAAAAACGTGCAAAAAAAAGTCTCGCCGTGGCGGTAGCCACTGCTATGTCACACGTCCGGACGTGACAGGGTTATTTTTTATAAGCGCGGCTGAAGCCCGCCCACTCAGAAAGGTGTTCTGCACATAAATACCATGGATTCCGCCACAATTTTGGTATCGGACCCGGGTCTTTTTTCGGTTTTTTCACCATAACTTTTCACTACAACAAAAAATTAAGAAAGCGCTTCCGGATTCGTGATTGTGAGACCAAACAACGTCTTTTGAGCCCTCTTCCATAATTTTAGCTAATTTATTAGCAGTTGACAGCTAAACTAGACAATTACCACCATGGGAGATAGCTCAAACTACGGGGTTTGGCCTCAGGATCACCAATCCGGGAGCGCTTTTTTAATTTTTTGTTTCAGTGATAAGTTATGGTCAAAAAACCAAAAATTTACCCGGGTTCGATACGAAAATTGGGGCGGAATCGATGGTATTTATGTGCAGAACACCTTCTTGAGTTGGCGGCCTTTGGCCGAGCTTATAAAAAATAATCCTGGGCTACGCCATGCCAAGTACGGTTGTTGTTGTTGTTGTTAACAATGCATTGCCCTGTCTAGAGTGTATGATCATTCCGAAGATCTTCATCAAGCTCTTTCTAAGGGGAGTCTAAGGAAACGTGCAGTTTCAACAGCGTTTGTCCAGAGGGACAAAGGGGTTAGAAGAGTAGGTTCAGATGAACAATTGAAGAGATCTAGAGTATCATGGGGGGTCCTACCACATGCAGGGCATGTGTTCAAGATTGTATCATTAAGTCTGGATAAGTAGGAGTTTAACCTTACACTATATCCAGACCTAAGCTGTGCCAAGGTGACTCTTGTCTCCCTTGGTAAGGTGCGTTCTTCTTCAGCAATATCCGGTGGAGGACTGTTCAGAACGGGATTCACAGGTAGAGATCCGACAAAAGTGTCTACCGACTCAGTGTGGATGTCGGTTAGAGCCCGCTTATGATTCTGCAGATCAAACGGCAAGGTAATATGATGCCGGATCTCATCATAATGCTTACGGAGATGTTTCCTTATGTCTCTCGGGGGCGGATCTATGTCGAAAAGATGACGGTTTGGATGTGCTGGCTTGTGGCAGTTCAGAAGGAATTGCCTGCTCAGCATTTCGGCATGCTCTTTTACATTAAGCAGTTTTGCCTCCTGATGGAGGTGAGACTCCGAAGACATGAGGAGACATCCCGTAGCAGTTCTGATGGCAGTATTTTGGCAGACTTGTACTTCGTCCAGTTGGTGTTATGTACATTAGGCGACCATATGGGTGCAGCATAGTCAAAGACTGGTCGTCCAATGGCCTTATATGTAGTCAGCAACGTTTCTTTGTCTTTTCCCCAAGTACTGCCGGCAAGTGACTTGAGGATCTTGTTGCGACCACGTACCTTTCAGACCATTGCAGACACATGACCAACAAATGAGAAAGTATTATCCAGGGTCATCCCTAATAACTTTGGGTGGCTGACAGTTGGTAGCTTAGTGCCATCAACGAAAATGTCTAATTCATTTCTCACCTGGTGCGTCCATGTCGTAAAAAGCGTCGCCGTTGATTTATTCGGAGATATCGTCAGATCTCGCTCAGTGAAAAACCTGGAAAGGTCGCAGAGGTAACCGTTGATTTTCGTACAGAGTTCATCAGTATAGGGGCCCTTCCCCGTCGCCATTATTGTACAGTCGTCGGCATATGAAACGAAGGAGACGCCCTCTGGTGGTGGGGGCATCTTCGATAGATAGAAATTAAACAGTGTCGGGGATAGGACACCACCCTGTGGCACCCCCTGTCTAATACGTCTAGGTTTTGATGTTGCGTTTCTAAAGTTAACCGACGCCTGCCGTCCATTCAAATAATTAGCGGTCCATCTCTTCAAACCATCAGGTATCTGTGTCTCAAACAGACCTTGTATGAGAGTGGCATGGTTGACTGTGTCAAAAGCTTTCGACAGGTCAAGTGCCACTAACACAGTCCTGTGATTTGGTTGGTTTTGATTTAGGCCGCTATTTATTTGCGTTGTAATGACATTGAGTGCGGTGGTGGTCCTGTGCAGCTTACGGAAGCCATGTTGATGACTAGCCAGGTGCAGATTTGCAGTATAATACGGGAGCAAAATGGACTCTAGCGTCTTCACTACCGGTGACAAAAGTGATATAGGGCGATATGAATCGCCTATGTTTGCCGGTTTTCTAGGTTTTAGTAATGGAACCACCCTCGCCTTTTTCTATATTTCAGGAATGACGAAAGTGTTCAGTGAAAGACTGAATAGAGCCGCTAAGTTTTTGTGTCCCTCCTGGCCTAGATGTTTCAGCATCTTCATGGCAATGCCGTCGGGGCCGATGGGTTTTGAGGGCTTAGCCTGTCTGATGGCTTCCTTGACCTCTGAGGCAGTGATGACAATGGGCGTATTTTGGTTTTTATATTTACGCGCCTGTCGCATGGTTCTACGTTTAGCTCTATCGGGCGGGGAATGTAGTACAAATTGTCTACAGAAGGAGTTCGCACATCCCCTAGGGTCCTTCTTCACCCTGTCACCGAAAGTAATATCTACTTTATCCTTGTGTTGCGTTGGATTAGATAGAGCTTTGACCGTAGTCCATAATTTGCCAACACCATCAGAGAGGTTGCATTGCTCTAGGTGTTGTTTCCATTTGGCCAGTTTATGTTTATCGACCAACCTTCGAATTTCCGCGTTGAGATCCCTTATACGGGGGTCTGCGGGATTGAGACTTCGCACTTCATCTCTTTCTCTAGCCATGGCCGCTGCCTCCGCGGGGAAATTTGGTCTTAATTGAGATATTCGACCCGCAGGAATGAAGCGTTTAGAGGCAAAGTCAATGATGTTGCGGAAGTCTCGTTCCAAGGATTCGTCCGTATATGTCTGAAAACTGTCCCAGTCCGCCTTGGTAAAGTTGATATATGTACCATGCTCAGGTGTAATAAAGTCCGTCGGTCGTTCGATGGTAATGACTAGTTTCTTGTATTGCCGGTTCTACGAGAACGGTACCAGTACTTGTGCTGTACCCATCGTGCCGAAACGACCCGGGCCGTTTTCTTATATCGACCCGGCCAAGAGCAATACACTCGGGGTGACCCTGTCTGACATTTAGGCAGGGCTACACCCCGCTACAACAACAACAACAACAACATGGTAATGACTATTGGGAGATGGTCAGACGCCAACGTGAGTATGGGTCGCCAATTGGTGTTGTTCAATAGTCCTGCACTTACGATGGAAATATCTGGCGAACTATAGCAGTTACCCGATACTCTCTTTGGGGCGTCTCCGTTCAATGTACAGAAAGCCGTATCATCTATTTGTTCTGCAAGTACATGCCCCCTATTGTCTGCTGGCAAGTTTGAGTGCCACATGTCGTGGTGCGCATTGAAGTCGTCCAGGATCACGCGGTTATCTCCTTGTTGTTGTTGTAACGAGGTGTAGTCCTGCCCAACGCGTATTTTTCCTTAACCTAATTGTCATCAATATCTTCTAACGGGAGTCCAAGGAAACTAGCAGTTTCAATAGGGTTGGACCAAAGAGAGGTGGGTGTTAGAAGAGTGGGCTCAGATGAGCAAGAAAATAAGTGATTGGTATTGTGGGGGGACGAGCCGCTTGCCGGACTTACATTTGGCACATCAGGGTGCAGTCTAGATATGTAGGAGTTTAACCTGCTACAATATCCAGAGCGTAATTGAGCCAGAGTGACCCTTGTCTCTCGAGGAAGATGACGCTCCTCTTCAGAAATGCCAGGTGTTGCGGCATGTAAGACATTGTTTAGCGGACAGAGCGCAGAGTAATGGCCAACAGACGTTGTATGGATGTGCCCCAAAGCCTGTTTGTGCACCTGTAGATCAAACGGCGTTGTTATATAGTGTCGGATCTCATCAAAATGTTTGCGTAAATGCGACCTTATGGTCCTAGGAGGCGGAATGAGTTCAAGCAGTTGTCTACCGTGATGCTGTGGTTTACAGCAATTCAGTAGGTACTGCTTGTTTAGCATTTCATTATGCTCCCTAACTGGAAGCATTTCCACCTCATTATGTATATGAGATATAGGTGACATAAGGACGCACCCCGTAGCGGTTCTGAGCGCGGTGTTTTGACAGGCCTGAAGCTGATTCCAGTGAACGTCTGCAAGCCCCGGCGACCATATAGGCGACGCATAGTTCAGGATCGGCCGACCAATTGCCTTGTACGTTACCAACAACGTTTCTTTGTCTTTACCCCAAGTACTGCCGGCTAGTGACTTGAGGATTTTGTTGCGGCTCTGTAATTTTGAGACAATTGCAGCTGAATGGGCAGCGAAAGTGTGCATGGTGTCAAAAGTCACTCCTAAGATTTTTGGGTGAGCGACAGTAGGTATTTTATGATCACCTACATAAATTTCTAATTCCATGCCAACCTGCGCTGTCCGTGTTGTGAATAAGGTCGCCGAAGACTTTGTTGGCGACAATGTCAAGGTTCGGGCAAAGAAGAACTCGACTAGAGAGGGGAGATAACCATTTATTTTAGAGCACAGCTCATCAACGGAAGTACCAGTTGCCAATATCGTGCAATCTTCTGCGTAAGAAACAATCGTAACTTCTTCTGGTGGAGGAGGAAGCTTCGGGGTGTAAAAGTAGGTCGCCTCCCCGTTGGTGCACCCTGGGTAACGCTAAATGACCTACATGGCCTACACGGCTAGTTTCTTGTATTGCCGGTTCTACGAGAACGGTACCAGTACTTGTGCTGTACCCATCGTGCCGAAACGACCCGGGCCGTTTTCTTATATCGACCCGGCCAAGAGCAATACACTCCGGGTGACCTTGTCTGACATTTAGGTAGGGCTACACCTCGCTACAACAACAACAACAGGAGGAAGCTTCGAAATATAGAAGTTAAACAATAACGGGGAGAGGACACCACCCTGTGGTACCCCTTGTTTTATCTTCCTGGCTTTAGATTTTTTGTTTCTGAAAACAACAGACGACCGACGACCACTGAGATAATTGGCGGTCCAACGCTTTAGACAGGGGGGAGTGACGAGTCTTCCAAATCAGCTACAAGTTGCCCATGATTTACTGTGTCAAAAGCTTGACTCAAATCAAGTGCAACTAGAACCGTCCTGTCATTAGGCCTGTTTTGATTTAGACCGTCAGTTATCTGAGTGTTTATGACATTTAGAGCAGATGTTGTGCTCCTACCTTTCCTGAAGCCATGTTGGTGCTCGGCTAACATCAAATGTGATGTATAGAGCGGGAGTAAGACCGCTTCAAGTGTCTTTACTACTGGCGATAGGAGTGATATCGGGCGATATGACTCCCCAACGTTAGCTGGCTTGCCAGGCTTTAGTAGTTGGATCACAGTTGCCTGCTTCCATTTATCGGGTATGACAGCTGTGATCAGAGACAAATTGAAGACGGCAGTTAAATATTTGACTCCCGCTAGGCCGCTATGTTTTAGATGCACCATGGCTATGCCATCAGGGCCGATAGCTTTAGAGTTTTTGGCCTTCCGGATGGCCTCTTGAACCTCTGTAGCGGTGATGGGAACGGGGGCATAGTTTTTGTGTTTATGCGCACGCCTGAAGATTCCACGTCTTGTCCTGTCTTGCGCAGGGTGTGCACATTTCCTGGGGTCATTTAATGTCTTGTCACCAAAGGTAATGTCGACATTTTTTGGTGGACCCGAAGGATTCGACAAGGTCTTGACGGTGGACCATAATTTCCCAACACCGGTAGAGAGGTTACAAGACCTGAGGTGTTCCTCCCATTTGGTTTGTTTGTGTTCGTTAACCAGCCGTCTGATTTCCACGTTGAGATCACCGATCTGTCGGTCAGAGGGATCGATGTTGCGTATGAGGTCACGTTCGTTGGCCAATAGCAAGCTAATGTCGGGGTGATAACCGGTGGGGCAACTTGAGACAGGGGGTATGTAGATGTTAATGATTTGCAGATCGACATCTCCTGTACGGATGGTAATACCAGCCAACGCGGTTACACCAGGTCCACAGCTAACTAGGCTGAGGCACAGCCTTGGTCTTAGTCTACCAACACCTGAGCGAACACATCCGTCTCTCACGCCTATGGTTAACTCGACATCGACCCCACCGGCGCACTTCCAAATCTTACAGCACAACTGTAACGGATTAACTGGTAAGATCGCAGAGATAACTAATTTGATGACGCAATATGACATAAAACTTGCCGCAGTCCAAGAAACCAAGCTCAGTCCTAGGTCGGGTCTCATTACCTATGGCGGATATAACATCCACCGGAAAGACCGTCATAGAGTAACAGGAGGTCTGGGAGGTGGTCTAGCGTTCATAACGCACAACTCTGTACAGTATCATCTATTTGATACCGACATCGAAGGAACGGATGATATCTTAGAAAGCTAAGGTATTACCATCCGTACAGGAGATGTCGATCTGCAAATCATTAACATCTACATACCCCCTGTCTCAAGTTGCCCCACCGGTTATCACCCCGACATTAGCTTGCTATTACGAGGAGATAACCGCGTGATCCTGGGCGACTTCAATGCGCACCACCACATGTGGCACTCAAACTTGCCAGCAGACAATAGGGGGCATGTACTTGCAGAACAAATAGATGATACGGCTTTCTGTACATTGAACGGAGACGCCCCAACGAGAGTATCGGGTAACTGCTATAGCTCGCCAGATATTTCCATCGTAAGTGCAGGACTATTGAACAACACCAATTGGCGACCCATACTCACGTTGGCGTCTGACCATCTCCCAATAGTCATTACCATCGAACGACCGTCGGACTTTATTACACCTGAGCATGGTACATATATAAACTGGTTCAAAAGTTATCTTGATGGAAGAAAACAGCGCACAGTAATACCAAATGCAGTATCGGACGAAGTTAACATTGAACTAGGCCTACCGCAAGGATCCGTACTAGCAGCAATTATGTTCATCATCTATATTAATGTATCGACCACTGTAAAATACGACTCTTCGCGGATGATGCTTTATTAACTATAAGCTGCCCATCTTCAACTGAGGCTATATCAAAAATACAAGCTGACCTAAACAACATATATAAGTGGTTATGCCAAAATAAACTCAAAATAAATGCAGAGAAAACGAAATGGATGATTATGCGAAGACAATCTACAGAAGCTTAGCAAAATGGCCATCCAAATTTTCAACGTTTTGGGCAGATTTTTCTTAGTTTTGTAGGACAATCAATTTCAGTGGTATGATGTGAAAGTTAGAACTAATTTAAATATTTTCCTGATTTTTAAGAATTTTTGTTCGTGAGGGTGTGAAGTAATATCTTTCATGCAACGCATGAACAAAATTTAATTTCGCATAAAAAAATTACTCAACACCATCGACGAAAATAGTTCTTGAAAATCAGGAAAATATTTCAGCTAGTTCTAACTTGCATATAATTATACTGTTTGGCCAACCAAATTGAGTCCTCAGAAATTTCATACAAAATCTGCCGAAGAAGTTGAAAGTTTAGATGACCGTTTTACTCTCCTGAGCTTTGTGCAAATTTTAAAAGACATTTCAAATACAATTATATGGAAATTAATTCCACTATTAGTTATTGTTGACTAAAAAATCGAAATAAAATACTCATATTTGGAAAGAGTTTCCATATTTCAAAGTATAAATCCAAAAAAAAAGATTTTTTTTTTTTTTTCTCTTTTCAAAACTGACGTATGTATATGACTAATAAAACCATGAAAGAGCTCCGAATTTTTTTATATTCATAAAAGTCATGAGTTTCAGCTGAACGTAATATAAACGCACTCCAGCAGTTAGCTGTCAAAAATGTGTAATGCCTGTACAACTTGTAGATGTGAGCGCAACGCAAATACACCATATATGATAATAGCAGGGCGAATTCGGCAATATTCGCTGTGCGTTGAAGATCTTTAAAAATACTGAAACACTTTCGAAGTTTTTAAATTTAAACTTGACACTGCCAAATTTTCCAAAACTAAATATGCCACTATATGGACATGGTCTAAAATTTTCTTAAAGACTGCTGGAAGAATTTGACCGTGAATGAAATATTTACACATACATATTTATTTTTTATTTATGTGGCAAAAGCTTATTTAATTAAATTCAATAATGTGTTCAGAGGTTTAATAAAATATGCTCGAAAAGCTTCATAACTACCACATCAGCAACACTAATAAGGCAGTTTATGTGAAGGCCAGGCATGTTACACCTTTCAAAATCATATTTTTTTTTTATATTTTAACTTGAATTTTCCCAACTTCTCACATTTCTTACACGCGGATAAGCTTTTTCCACTAATTTTATGCTATAGATTATTATAATATTTAATGTAAATTTTTTTTTCAAATTCCTTTAGCGTGAAAGGAACTTGAAAACTTTTAGTACTGTTTTAGGGAGTAAATTAGCATTTTTTCAGTAACTGATTTGTACTGAATTCGCCGAATCAACTCTCGAAAAGAATCAAATCAACTGAATGGCCATTCTGAATTAAAGAGCTTTTCTTCGTAATTCTATTTTGAATTCTTGTTGAATTGACACTTGGTGGATTTATAAATCATGATTTCTGTAAAGAATTGCTGAATACGTAAATTGAAGGTAAATTTTTCAACGATTAAAAGAATTTCAAATACTGAATGAAGAAAAACTATGATTTCGAACAGCAAAAGATTTAATTATTTAACAGCTCTGCTATGTATCTATGTACATTAGGGTGATTCAAATAAAAAAAATTTTGATTATTTTTTCGGTCTTACCCCCTGAAACTTTAGGTATTGACGAGAAAATAAGCCTTGGCAAAAATTAGCGTTCTAACTTAACCCTTAGGGGTGGCTATTTTTTTCGCCCTTTCCCATACATTTTGTTTGGGGAAAAATAGTATTTTTTTCAAAGTGAATTTTCTTTCAATTTTTGAAACTTCTTTGAAAATATTTTTACATACTCTTAAAGTTGAAGCTTCCAAAATGGTAAGCCATGTGCGAATATCTTAACTATTAAAATAATTACAGCCTCTTAAAGTTTACTAAATTTTATACGTGTTACTGTGTATGTGTGTGCTATAGTACAAAACTCAGCTGTTTTCAAATGCCTGTAATTATTTTAGTAGTTAAGATAATTGCACATGGCTTACCATTTTGGAAGCTTCAACTTTAAGAGTATGTAAAAATATTTTCAAAAAAGTTTCAAAAATTGAAAAAAAAATTCACTTTGAAAAAAATACCCGTTTTTCCCATACAAAATGTATGGGAAAGGGCGACAAAAATAGCCACCCCTAAGGGTTAAGTTATAGCGCTAATTTTTTGCAAGGTTATTTTCTCATCAATACCTAACTTTTTAGGGGGAAAGACCTATACGACATTTTTTTTGAATCACCCTAATGTACATACATATATAGCCCAAACACTATTCCCTTGCCCACCAAAAAACCAAACAAGACATGCCTGCTCAAAAGCCCCTGTATACAGCAATACACATACATATATATGTTTCCTTCTACACGCACCACTATGTATAATGTATATTGTATATATGTATACATATAGCCCCAAACACTATTCACTTGCGCACTTAAAAAACAAACCGAAACATGCTCTTGCAAATGTCCCGCTATACATAGCATGTATGTATATGGTTAATTTTATTTGCACCACATATGTATATCGCACAATACACAATTTACTTGTCACACTATGTGTGTATGTTTACAGCTTTGCACTATTTACATATATATACACTTCATTTTACACGCACCCCTATTATCATTTTAACCGCGGCCGCCGTGGTGTAGCGGTTAAGTGTTCGGCCTTCTACACCAAGTCGTGGCGGTTCGATGCCCGGCAAAAGTAACACCAAAATTATTTAGAAAAAATTTTTCTAAAACGGGGTCGCCCCTCGGCAGTAGTTTGGCAAACTCTCCGGGTGTATTTCTGCCATGAGAAGCTTCTCAGCAAAAAATTCATTTGCTTTGCAAGGGCCGTTCGGAGTCGGCAAAAAACTGTAGGTCCCGCCAATTTGTAGGAAAAACTTAAAAGCAACACACCACAAGTTGGAAAGAGAAGCTTGGCTAAAAATCTCGTTAGAGGTTAAGATAACCTGTCGCCGCCATTAGTATGAAAATTTATACTTGGCTTTGCCCCTTTGTCGTGCTCACCTCTTATTTAATTCAACTTTACTTGGCTTAATCATTATTTTCTTTGATTTTCCTTTTTTCTTTTCCGATTTTAAATACCGCGCACACACTTGTTGATATTTTTAACACTCTTTTTTTCTAATTCAACGAAGCACGCAAGCCAAGGATTTTATTCGTTTTTTTTTTTTCACTCAGCCGATCGCAATCTGGCTCGACATGGACCATAATGTTTCACACATACATACATTTACTTACGTGTGTGTATAATTGCGAACCGAAATAAAACTAGTACGTTTGAAGGGAAAAAGGCCGCAGCCAAAAAAAAAAAAAACCTTCTTATTAAGAAACTAACGCACACTGCCCTAGCACACTATACATAGTTATCTTTACAGATTTTTTTTACACCTTTTTGTTTATCAAATTATTCTATTAACATACTCGCACTCGCACATTTCTCCCTCTTTTCGGTACCGCGACTTGTCAACAACTGGTTCACTCGCTCAACTCTATCATTACTCTTTTCTCTATGTGAATTCACTCCTCGTGAAGGGTGGATACCTTGCCGCGGTACGAGGGCTTAAGTCGATAGCCACAGGGCTACGCTGCGAGAAAGCAACAACAACGCCGGAGGACCACCTCCGTTCCACAATTAAGAGGGGGATCAACAGCGATGGCAACTACGAGTCGGTCAACCAACCCTCTATCGAGTAAGATTGACTTGATGGGAGCTAGCACCAGTGCGGTTGCCAACGCAGCTAAGCGGACAACGGCGGATGCTAAACTCCCATCAACCTCTGATATGAAAACCAGTATCTTTACGTCTGTGACAGCGGTCTCACGACCTGGCCTCGGAGTTTCGAAGGGGAAGGAAGCTGCAACTGAGATTTCGGCAAGGGGAGCGACCGCGATGGCAACTACGGGTCCGCACTCCCGGGAGACATCTCCCCGCCGCTTCACATACCACGAGAAAAGATTGGCTGCAAAGATCCTGAAGAGGTATGAAGGGGTACCGCAGGAGTCGCTGTCGCCGAATTCCAGTAAAAGCTGTGATACCGGATTTCCAAAAATCTTACATGCCAAAGAGGTTAAAAGTTAAGCTTTGCTGAGGTAACCAAGGACAGGATCCTTATAGGCGTCCTTGACCGAGGCAATGACCGTCTAGCCAATCCCAAGGACCGGTGGCGTTACGTGCGAAATGAACTCGGCAACATTCTTCTCAACGTTGCTCCGGAGTTTCCGGGTAGTTCGGCGCGAGTAACGGATGCGGGCTGGCACCAGGGTCAGATCAAATTACTCGCATGCGAGGATGCAAAAACCGTAGTACTGTATAAGGCAGCAGCTGCTAAACTGGGTGAAGTCTACAAGGGCGCAAAGATAGAGGTCGTCGACTGGAAGGACATTCCAGCTCGTCCAAGGGCAAGGGCGTGGATTCCGGCCATCCCTGACGAACCCGACAGAATTCTCGGGATGCTACGGCTAATGAATCCGTCCCTCCCAACGCATGACTGGAGTGTCAATCTGGTCGGGGATGCGGTGGGGCCCGACAGACAGGTGGTGTTCACCATGAATAAAGTGTCAATCGAGCCCCTCAAAAGGTGCAATGGCCTAGTACACTACAGCGTAGGCCAGATCGTTATCCACGTATATCGTGGTGATGCTCAGCGCGCTGCCTTCTCGGCTGCTCCGGGGGAACCGGAAAACGAATTACCAGAAGAGGAAGCGGAGGATTCCGATGCGGAAAGCATGTTATCCGCCACGTCCCTTGCCGGTATTGCTGTGAACAACTCGGAGATGGAGGACAGCCTACAGGACGAGGAAGTCCTCGACGTCACGGTGGTAGCAGCCAACGCTGAGTGATTAACATCTAACGCTACAGGCAGCAGGACTCCTGCAACGCCATATCGAGCAGTTAATCGGAACAACTCGTCGTTGATAGGAAACCTCCGGGAAGGGGCAAACCTCGACGACATGGGGCCGGCAGGGAAGTCTGTGCGCTCTCATGTTGGTGGTGCTTCAGATTAATCTGCACAAATCTAAAGTGGCTTCGGCTGCTTTAAGTAGTCGTCTTTCTAAAGGCGACGTGGATGTGGTCCTCATCCAAGAACCCTGGGTCAATAGCTCGAGAATCTGCGGATTGGGGACTAAGGGCTTCAAGCTCATTCGAGCCAGCGAGGAGAGCAAAGTCCGAACGTGTATTTTGGTCAAGTCTGAGTTGAACTCCTTTCTCCTACCTAACTACACCAATGGTGATATTACCGCTATCAGTCTAACGGTCGACAGCACCCGCCTGACGGTGGCGTCGGTCTATATGCCTTACGACGCCGAAGAACCCCCACCACAAACGGAGGTGAAAGACCTGGTGTCAAATTTCTGCACGGGTAATCTTATTATTGGAGCGGACGCTAATGCTCACCATGTCCAATGGGGGAGTTCCGATATCAATGCCAGGGGCGAGTCTCTGTTTGATTACCTCTTAACAACCAACCTGGTAATTTGCAACGTGGGTAATGAGCCTACTTTTATCACTAAGACCCGTAGGGAGGTCATAGACCTCACTATCTGTAGTGAAGGCGCTTATGGGTGGGTCAGAAAATGGCGGGTTCTGGAAGAACATTCATTCTCCGACCACCGTTACATAGAAATGGTTTTAGACTTTATTGTAGAACAACCAATCATGAAGCGCAATCCACGTAACACAAATTGGCAGTTACACAATGAAATATTAGACAGAGACCTCCCAGTACTGCCGTCACAAGCCCCCTCATCAGTAGAGGAGCTGGAGGATCTTGTTACTAAATTTACATCGGCGCTCTCAAATGCTCTAGGACAGGCTTGTCCAGTGCCAAAACCACGCGGTAAACACAGGCCACATTGGTGGTCCTACGATTTGGACTCGTTCCGCAAATCATGCCGGAAACAATTTAACAAGCCCAAGAGCCTCGGCTCTGAGCCTCATTGGCACGAATATAAAGCTAAACTTAGGGCCTACAAAAAAGCTCTGAGACAGGCGAAGAGAACTTCGTGGAGAAATTTCTGCACTGGCGTCGAAAAGGTCGACGACACAGCGAGACTTAGACGAGTCCTCTCGAAAAGTCAAACAGCCATCAGCTATTTGCGAAAAACTGACGGATCCTGGACCAGCACGGAAGAGGAAACCCTTGAGCTGCTCTTGAATACACATTTTCCGGGGAATCTGCATGACGCACCACTAGTACCTGCAACAAACCTGGCAGTAAAAATACCCATCACTGAGGAAAGGGTAAGGTGGGCAGTTAAGAGCTTTGAACCGTATAAGGCTGCCGGGCCGGACGGGATTATCATTGCGCAACTTATAAACACGTTGGAGACATCAGCTAAATGGCTGGTATTTCTCTTCACAGCCTGCCTGGCTCTCAACCACATTCCGGGCTCCTGGAGAAGCGCCACGGTAGTGTTTATCCCTAAGGCTGGGAAGGCATCCCACTACGAGCCAAAAGACTACAGACCGATCAGTCTCTCGTCCTTTGTACTCAAAACCTTTGAGAGGATACTAAGCGACTACCTCTCAACGACTATTGATAGCAACCTAATCTCTAGCTATCAGCATGCATACACCAAGGGTAAATCAACAGAAACCGCTCTGCACAGCCTAGTATCTGTCATTGAGAAATCGCTGTGTGAAAAGGACAACTGTCTCGTGGCCTTCCTAGACATTGAGGGGGCTTTCAACAATATAAGCCCGGAGGCTATCAACTCCGCTCTAACTAATCTGGGCGTAGATAGACCTCTAACTGGTTTAATTGACCAACTTTTAATGGGAAGGAAAATAGCTTCTTCACTTGGTACGGTTGAGTTATCACGCTATGTCACAAGGGGAACACCCCAGGGTGGTGTTCTTTCCCCGCTTTTATGGAACCTCACAGTCAACTCGTTGCTACGTGACACAAGCTGGGGGGGGGCGGGAAGATAGTGGCATACGCAGACGATTTAGCTATTGCATTCAGAGGCAAGTTCCCACAAACTCTGTGTGACCTGATGCAAGTAGCACTGCGAGAAGTTTCGACGTGGTCCTCTCGCTGCGGACTTAGTATCAACCCGGGGAACGTGGAACTTGTCCTCTTCACCAACCGGTACAAAATACCGCCTCTAAGCCTACCAGAACTAGATGGCACGCGCCTGGGCTTGTCGGATAAGGCCAAGTTTCTAGGCATAGTTCTGGACAGGAAATTGAATTGGAAGGAGAATGTTCTTCAGCGCCAGAAGAAAGCTTGCATCGCTCTTTACACATGCAAAATAGCCATTGGCAAAAAATGGGGGCTCAGCCCTAGGGTATGCAGTTGGATCTACACGGCCATCATTCGTCCAATCATGCTATATGGAGTCGTCGTATGGTGGCCTGCGCTGAGCAAGGCAACATACCTGAATCTGTTGCGGAAAGTCCATAGATCCAATATGATCTGTATAAGCGGTGCGCCAAGCACAACGCCCAACGAAGCCCTCCAGGTCATTCTGGGCATTTTGCCACTTGATCTGGAAGGGTTTCGGTCAGCAGCGGCATCAGCTCTGCGCCTAAGAGAAACCTCCAGTTGGGGTGCGGGTACTATTGGACACTCCAGTATTCTGGAATCTTACAGCTTTCTCCCTCTAAGCACAGATCGTTGTGCGACCACTACAGTCGGCGATAGCTGTTTCAAAATAAACATTCCCAGCAGAGAAGACTGGGAGAGGACGGATTGGTGTCCCGAAACAAATAGTAGCACTTCCATATACACCGACGGCTCGAAGTTGGACGGCAGAGTTGGAGGAGGGCTATTTTCAGCGATAGCCAAGCGGCCATCAAATCCCTTGGCTCATACTCGTTCAACTCTGAACTGACGCTCAGCTGTCGTCGATCTCTTCAGGAGATGGCCCAACAGAACCGCGTAAACCTCATATGGGTCCCGGGACATAGGGACATTGAGGGAAACTGTAAGGCAGACGAGCTTGCCAGGCAGGGCACGACCAAGCAGGTTCTTCAGGATAAAGAGCGCTTAGGTATGCCGTTGGCACATGCAAACTAATGCTGAAGGAGCACACACTCCGTCAAGCCAACGAAAGATGGCTGCAATCCCCAGGGTGTCGGATATCGAAACAAACCTGGCCAAAATGGGATCTTAAAAGGTCTAGACGCATTTATGCCCTAACTAGGAGGGGAATCTGCATATTGATAGGGGTATTAACCGGTCACTGCCTCATTGGTAGGCATGCAGAAAGGCTAAGTGTGCCCTACCGACGATGCTGCAGGAGTTGCAAAGATGATGAGGAGGAGGAAACAGTAGAACACCTCATCTGCAACTGTCCGGCTTTAAGCGGCGCGAGAACACGCTTTTTTGGAGCTCCGTTCCTGGATAGCCTAAGCCAGATCGCGGAAATAGACATAAAGGACTTGATGGCCTTCATAAAGTCATCTAAGTGGTTCGAGGAGGAGTAACGGTGTCGGTTTAGGAGTGTCAGTCCCGGGATTCTGCTATGTGGAAAATCCCAACAACTCAGGGATTTTCCATTTAGCTGGGTCCCGGGACTGACTTTCCTTGTGTTGGTGGTATCACAACGGGCCTTTCAAAACTGGCCTAAGTGTGCCTCTGCGGCAGCCACTTGAAGCTGTACACAATAACGTATTTTCGAGCGGTAAATTTATTCGGGCAGACGCATTGCCCTGCGCGACCATTAAGACGCCCCTGTACGAAACACTCTGTATGTATTATTTGGGGCGAGCACTTTGGCTCTGAGAATGCATCTTTGGCTATTCTCACTTCCTTAAAAAACCCCTCAAAATCGTTGGTGGTGAGCACTTGGGCTCTGAGGCATTGGTGGCTGTTGGCTTACCCCATTTTGCTTGTGAAAAACCACTTGTGTTTTGTTACACCTTATATTTATTCTTTGGTGGTGAGCACTTGGGCTCTGAGGCATTGGCGACTATTGGCTTACCTCATTTTTCTTGTGGAAAACCACACTGTGTTTTGTTACACCTTATATTTATTATTTGGTGGTGAGCACTTGGGCTCTAAGGCATTGGCGACATTGGCTTACCTCATTTTACTTATGAAAAACCACGTTTTGTGACTGCGACTATAAGCTATGTATTCCGAATATTTCATTAATTATCTGCGAATTACAATAATATATTTAAATAATAATTCCGCATTAACTGCGCTTTTGGGTGTTAACTTGAGCATAATCTTCATTATAAACTCCTAACAAAGAGGGTAGAAATAATAAGAGGAACCAACGCAATTCAGCAAATCGCGGGTAAGGAATTCGCCGCGTGGTAAGATAAGTTGCTTCAGTGTATTTCTTATGGAAGTGAATTTGAATTTATTTCTACCCTCTTTGTATACAAGTATACAACAACAGCAAGAAACACTATGAAATTAAGGGTAGCTGACTGATAGGCGTCGCGCTGGTTTGTAACTTTCGACAGCTAGATGTCGCCGAGGTAGGTAAGAATATGGTGCAATAACAACCAAAGTAGTAATTCTCAATGCTGTTAATCTTCAATTTTGTGTGTATCAGGGTAAAATTTGGATCTGATCAAAGAAGATTTATTGGAGATAATCTCCGTGTGTGTATCCATAGCATTACCCCATTTTGCTTGTGAAAAGCCACTTGTGTTTTGTTACACCTTATATTTATTATTTCGTGGTGAACACTTGGGCTCTGAGGCATTGGCGACTATTGGCTTACCTCATTTTGCTTGTGAAAAACCACACTGTGTTTTGTTACACCTTATATTTATTATTTGGTGGTGAGCACTTGGGCCAAAGAGGGTAAGGAATTCGCCGCGACTAGCTGAATTGCGTTGGTTCCTCTTATTATTTCTACCCTCTTTGCTTGGGCTCTAATGCTATGGATACACACACGGAGATTATCTCCAATAAATCTTCTTTAATCAGATCCAAATTTTTACCCTGACACACACAAAATTGAAGATTAACAGCATTGAGAATTATTACTTTGGTTGTGATTGCACCATATTTTTACCTACCTCGGTGACATCTAGCTGTCGAAAGTCGGATTTTGCAAACCAGCGCGACGCCTATCTTACCCTTAATTTCCTAGTGTTTATTGCTGTTGTTGTCTATTTATCTGTGTTGCTAGTGCAAATTTTTTAAAACTGCTCAAATCTTCTTAATTTTTGGGAGTTTATAATGAAGATTATGCTCAAGTTAACTCCCAAAGGCGGAGTTAATTCGAAATTTGCGCTAATCTATCAGCCATATAAGGCATTGGCGACATTGGCTTACCTCATTTTACTTATGAAAAACCACGTTTTGTGACTGCGACTATAAGCTATGTATTCCGAATATTCCATTAATTATCTGCGAATTACAATAATATGTAATGCAGATGAAATAAACGAAACCATGTTATGTCGCTTAAACACTGTCAATCCAATTCTCTAAAAAAATTAAAAAAAATCTAAATTTGGCGTGGTAATTGCCAAAATTAAACACTCACTTGCGAGGGCTTTGTGTCACTTTGCGTTCGCACGCATTTTAATGTACGGGCACACCTAGCGACAGGACGCAGCGTGACAAAAAGTTGCCTATTTGATCAACTATGTCGTGTCGCGTGGTGCTGCTATCGCTAACCGCCGTATTTTGTAAGGCATCACTCACCGGGACTGCATTTTTGATGACGTATAAATGGTCAATGAAAGGAGATAGGTCGCCTTATTGTAATGAATATTGTGGACAGAAGTAAGTACAACCCTTACTATTTAAAATAAGGATGCCAAATTGTGTCACTCTCCATTTACACGTCATCAAAAATTCAGCCACGGTGAGTGATGCCTTACAAAATACGGCGGTACCCTGCCAACCATCTTCTAATAACTTCCAGGGAAATTACCAGTTCGCGTTTCCCCAAAAGCTGGGTAGAGAGGTGGATTATTAAAATGGTTTTTATTAGGTCGCTTTCGTCGTTCTTGTGCCCGGATTTTTGCATTCGATTTTGAACCAACTTCCTGTTATGCTAGGGCCTTGAAATTTTCACCACAGTTCAGGTCGCGATGACAATGCAATATTATGAAAAAAAAAATCCGATAGGTGGCGCGTGGGTTGCTATATTTTCAAAAATCGCATTTATGGCCCGATTTGGCTGAAATTCGGAACATGTATTACAACTATGAAAAGAAACATTTTCCTAAAAAAAATTCCGTTAGGTGGAGCTGAGATCGGGGTAATAAAAACTGAAAATCCTAATTATGGACCGATTTAGCTGATATTTAGCGTGTGTATTACTTAATCAATTTTCAAATGTCCAAAAGAAAATTTAACCGCCTAGGTGGCGCGTGTCTCGCTCTATTTAAGAAATGCGAAGGTCTGTTTTCGGTGTCGTTTTTCAACGAACTTCCCGTTGAGGTAGAATCTTGAAATTTTCATCGTTTAGTTTTCTGCCCCCACGCAATATAACAAAAAAATAAGTCCGATAGGTGGCGCACGGGTAGAGATATTTGAAAAGTTTCATTTCCAGAGATTTTGCTTTGGATTTTGAACTAACTTCCCGTTGAGCTGGGGTTTTGAAATTTCCACCATCGATCAGGTTTCGCGGACATGCATTATACGAAAAAAACAATCAAAAATATTGCTTTAATTGCAAAAGTCCCATTTATCGGCCTATCTTCCTTATTGCTATCTGATTATTTCGTACACATGCTGTAATGCGTTTTCAGCGCCATCTGCATATCAATAGCATCGAAATTTCGAACTTATTCGAACATGCGATCTTCGACGTCATCTGCATACATTTAGGCGCAGTGACCGTTGCACAAAGGAAAGATGATGTATTTTATATTGCTTAAAAAAGAATAGTGGTCTTCATGTAATCGTAGAAGTTTACGAAATGTGTATTTTTATACGTTTACGCACTCTGTTATATGAACGCACCTGTAAATAGCCTCGTAAACTTGTCAGTCAGCAGTGTTTAGTTGCGTTCGCTTAACGCAAAATTAGTAATAGGTTTGTTTATTGGGCTGCTCTAGCTTACGCCAGATTGAGATATTTCTCAAAATTGTGTTTAACGAACACTTTTATTGCTCTAGGTTGCTCTATCTTTTGTTTCATGAGTACGCTCAAAACAAAGCTAGAGTAATCCAGATCACAAATTTCTGCTCTAGCTTTTTTTATGGAGTAAGTTAGAGCAGAGAAGCAATTGTCAGTCAGGAAAAAATTAATTTTTGAAAACTTCAAAAAAATTAGCTTGCAAGAAAGTGAATGTTTTTGTATAGGTGAATTTGCATTAATTTTGAAGATTTAAACAAAAAAACCAAATAAAAATAAACTATCGAGATTCAAGTGTTTCATGGCGGTTCTGCTCTGAGTTGCTCTAAGTTGCTCTATTTCTATTTTGACAGCTGCCCTGCTCTGCTCTGCTCTAACCTGCTCTGAACTTTTTTTTGGTCAGTAAACAAACCTAATAAGTTTGGTTTTCAAGGGTTCGTTGATTCATATCACCACACATTGCTCCTGAACGAAGAATAGGTTGACCTAAAATGACGCCAAAATCTGTAAATTCTACATCGTCTGGAACGCTGTCCTGATGACGAATCACTTTGGTCTGAAATCCCACGAAATTTCTGCAAAAAGTAGAACTTAACAGAGGATTTTCTTGGTTGCTATGGAAACTAAATCTTTTCAAATACCTTCCAGTTTGAGGTCTATTCGAGATACTTCAAATCCCAACATCGATTGGAGATCTGAGCAACACGGGATTTGCGGTCATGATGTATGTTTTAATGATTTTCCTACCGGGTTTTTGTATATAAAACGATATATATACGAACTTATGTATACATACAGAAAAAAGAATATTTAGAAATATAGATACATATATACTCTTTGACATTATGTAAAAAAATTATGTAAATTCGAGGTAATGCATGAAACTGCACTATAGTAGTAATATATGAACAAAAATGCAAAACATGTGCATATTCTCGAAAAGGATGGTCACTAGGATCTCAACTCAAACGGTATTTCAACTGGATAACATTATCAACGAATTGGAACTTTTAGTTTTTGGCTGAGTTGTTTCTTTCCAATTAACCCTTTAGGTGCAATGTGTTATATACTAAAAAAAAGTGCATATTTTCCAAAAAGGATCAGGTAGGATTTCAAACCCAAGTGATTCGTCATCAGGATAGCGTCCCAGACGATGTGGATTTACAGATTTTGGCGTCATTTTAGGCCAACCTATTATTCGTTCAGGAGCAGTGTGACCATACACTTAAGAACAGTTGTCGGCCAAAACTTTTTGCTTGCTTCTTTTTCAACGAACAGTTCTGTGCTGTTGTGTTTGCAAAGTTTCATTTTTTTACAGCATTGAGTTTACGAGCATTTACGCACCGAATTCAGTGGATAAATTTACGAAGTTTGTGTAAACTTCCCTCCATAAAAATTTTGACAGTTCATTTACGCATTTCGTAAACTTATACGTTTACGAGCTTTACGCGCTGTATACACGATTGTATGAGTACCCTTAATAATTTTATTCATGTAACCATAGAAACACCGCGTAAAGCGTGTAAACGTAGAAAATTGCCGAATGCGTAAAGAACAGTCAAAATTTTTATGGAACGAAGTTTACACAAATTCCGTAAACTTCCGCGTGGAGTTTAGTGTGTAAACACCTCGAAAAATTACCCAATTCGATGACGCTGTTCGACACGCAGTTTTTTTAAGCAGTCAATGTACACTAGACAAAAATAGAAGAATATGCTAACAAATGGGACAAAAATTACTTTTTTAATGGGAATTTCAAAATAAAATGTATTCACATAAATTTATCTATAGCGTTCATCTAACTGAGCTGTTAAATGTATACATTTACGCTTTCGTTAAGTTATATGGTTACATGAGTACCAATAATATGACACAGAATATCCGATTACAATCTTAGAAATTTTCAGACTCAACTAAAAAGTATAAAATAAAAAATAGAATAAAAAATATTTTTAATTTAAAATGTTTTTAAAATAAAAAATAAAATAAAAAAATATTTTTAATTTAAAATGTTTTTAAAATTAACTAAAAACTGCAAAATAATTTCTCCTCTGCCTACATAGATTCTTCACCACGTAGAGCTTGACCTGAACATTTGAGTGTGAATTCTTATAGGTATTAATCAGTACTTGGCAAGATTAATATGTATAAAAACATTTGGCGATTGCTATAGAGAAAAGTGGATCTTTTGAGGAATGCTCAAATCTGAAATATAATTGTTAGAAAGTTATGTGAACCACCTATAGTGTGCGCAATGATTTTATACATATTAATCGGTACCATTTTAGAAGACGGTTCAATGGTTAGGGGTGGTCCAAAATTATCGATGTTTGTATCAAAAGACGCGTCTTGACTCCAGGATCAATATTCCGAAAGCGGAAAATACAAATTTTATTTCTGTGAAGAGATATTTGCATTCAAAGTTGCAAGTTTTCATGTGGTTGTTGTAATGCCCCTAAAATTATGCCATAGAATGCGTACCGTGGCACGTTGCCACGGTTCAAGCAACCACCCGGACTTGGGATGGCGTAGCCCAGGGTTATTTTTTATAAGCGCGGCCGAAAGCCGCCAATCCGGAAAGGTGTTCTGCACATAAAAGGTATGGATTACACCCCCGGTTTTGGACCGATTTTTGGTCATTTTTTGGTTTTTTGCCAATAACTTTTCACAGATATAATATTTTTAATTTCCGCTTTCGGATTATTTATTCTGGAGTCAAGACGCGTCTTTTGATACCAACATCGATAAATTTGGACCACCGTTAACCATTGAACCGTCTTCTAAAATGGTACCGAAGAATCTATGTAGGCAGAGGAGAAATCATTTTGCAGTTTTTAGTTCATTTCAAAAACATTTTAAATTAAAAATATTATTTTATTCTATTTTTTTTTTTTGTTCATAGGAGCCTTTTCTATCCATGTTGAAGCTACTAGCATTGTGTATCAGTACCAAGTGTGAACTCTTCTTTTGACAACATACATTAAAATGTCGGTTTGTTTACATCCTGCACATATTAAAATGTCGCCAGCACCGAATAACAGAAAAGCAAATGGCGTTGTTTAACATCCTGTACACATCAACATGGCGGTCTCCTATCTTTTACCTAATGGTAGAAAGAGATGGGAAGATGGAAAGAAGTGAGACAAAAAAGGAAATTAAAAACAGGTGACTAAACTCACTTTGAAGTTTTCACGACTATGTCTATGATATCACACTTGTTTTTAACTACAATCTCAAGCAGGTGTTAAACTCATTTTGGAATTTTGACGTCTATGCAGAAGAGTTTACACTTGGTATTGATACACAATGGCTACTAGTTAGAGTTGGAAATTTTGGAACGATCGAGTTTATCGAATTATGCGTTGGTATTTCGATGCCTACTTTTCCCCACATCTATTTTTGGTATTGCACAGCACTGCCCTGCAAAAATCATTGGATTATGTGTTCCAATTTTTTGAAATTGGAGTAAATACTCCAAGGAGTAACAACATTGGAGTACATTGCAAAGTACTCTGACTGTAGGTACTCCATGGAGTAGCAGGAACAAAGCGAAGGTTGGAGTAGGTGGTCCGGTCCTAGGACATTGCAATGTTAATTGGAACACAATTTTTATATGAAAAAGGTTTACATTTGGAGTAGTCTGATGCTCCAATTGGAGTACTCTTTAGATAGGAAATAGAGTACTCAGGGTAATTGTGACTTTGGCTAGCGCTTATTGGCAGGGGTAAGTGTACTATTCTCGCATCGCTAGGTGTACCCTAAGCTTTACTGATAGGCAGTCCGCAGACGAGGCGCATCGTCATAGACGCGTACTCGTCATTGCACTGAGCACGAATTTCCCTGCGTCTCAAGATCTGCACACGACGCTGTAGAAAAAAAGCGCACAAAGAACTGTGAAAATTGCAATTTTAATGAATTAATAAATTTTCGGCACATTATTAACACATATTTCTTCCGATTGTAAAAAATTTTCTATTTTTTCTTTCAAAAGAAACAATTAATTTTATTTGAAAAACCTGGTAATTTCCTAGGAAATTATCCGAAGATTGTTAGCAGGGATCACAACATCAACATGTGTAAAAGGGGCGCCTCGTGAACAAAATTACACGCTTTTTTATCCTTCTTTTTGGGAAACGCGACCCGAAAGTTTCCTGCTGGTTATTGTACATTTACACTGCACCAAATTTGTAAAATTTGTAAATATTAATTTCAACTAATTTTTTTTAAGAAAACGGGCGAATTCCACCAGGAAAAGATAGGCATTCTTGACTCTCCTTTAATTATTACTCTACAGGTATTTAAAACATCACGGTAGTGCATTTTCATTCGGTGGCTTTATATCCTGGTAGAAGATTCTTACAGGGAAGATGAAACCAAATGCAAATTTGCCAAAGTAAACGGTGTCGAAGTGCTCCTGTGGGTTAGGGGTTTAGAATATGCCCGAGGTAGGCATACCGGTCGTAAGAGGCGACTAATACCCTGCAAAAATCGAGAATACTCTATTTCCTATCCAAAGAGTACTCAAATTGGAGCACCAGAGTACTCCAAATGTAATCCTTTTTCATATAAAAATTGTGCTCCAATTAAAATTTCGATGTCCTAGGACTGAACCACCTACTCCAACCTTCGCTTTGTTTCTGCTCCTCCATGGAGTACCTACAGTCAGACTACTTCGATAAGGCAAGAGCTATGATTGGCTTTCAAAAACCTGAAGATGGTCCGTTCAGGTCATAGTACAACTGTACCAGTAAGATATGAATCAGCTGTTCGACTTACAGCTGTGCTCACCTGATCGGGTTCCCCTTATTGGAAGCCACTCAACGAAGGGTGTCATTCGTTAGGACCGAAATAAAAGTAGTAGTAGCTTGTGACAAATGTTTAATAACTTCATAAATAATAGAAACTATTTGCCGAAAATTATTTATTATAGCAACTAATTTGATCTGGAAATGTTTGTACAAAGATTTTACTTGTTTAGCGAAAATTTTTTCATATTTTCCAAAACTTTCTAAAACTTTTAGCACTACGCAGAAAAGCAATCCTGTGGTTGATATTTCCATGACAACTCTCTTGTTCTTCTTTGTTTACATAAAACGCAACTTGCTAATTGTATAAATTTCTTTGAATATTTTTAATAAACAAGCATTTTTCTTACTTACAGCATATATTAGTAAAGTGCCCCACCATTTAAATGTGTTTTTTCATAGATGCCTGTGCTTATTTTCTTTTTGTACTTTGTGCGTGCGTGGCGTGCATATAAGGGAGTGTTCACATACTGCTACAAAGTTGCTTATATGGCGTTTCCACCAAACACACACAGCATCCTTTGGGTTTGGAATAATTGTCAACTGTTTCTGATGCGTGTTCCTCCTCGTTGCTCGGGCGTGATAGATCGCGTAGCTTTGTTATGAATAATCATAGCAATTAAATAATTATTATTATTACCTTGCATTAAACTCGAGGAAAAGCGACAACAAAGACGACGTATTGCACCCTCGCTGTTAATATTGAGATTTATCACCACATTTTCCATTAAATAATGAATAAACAGACATATTTGTATAAAAAATCATTGTTTATTTAAATAAATAAATAAAGAAAATAAGTGAGTCCCATAACTCAAACATAAAAAAGTTACTATAATTGGACACAGTGCACTAAATCATTATTCTTACACATTCTTAATAGTAATATATTAAAAATTTAAGATTAGTGAGCTGTATCCATTTATGAAAGTTGTCATTGCGTTTCCACACCACCCAGGAGGCAGCAATGTAGGCGCGTTACCGATTTTTTTAGGTGTTCGGTTCCCCTAGAGGCCTATTTTCACCAATATACGTAGTAATTACATAAAACAGGAACAACGTTTCTTTTTAAGAACCGTCCCAATATGATGTTTTTGGAAAAATGCCTCTGACATGCGAAAATGTATTTGGCTGTTGGGCCTTCCACACCTAGCAACCGAAGCCATTCCAGACGCCTGTTAAAAATTAAAAAAACGAATTAGTGAAACCATTTATACTCGTATACAAATGTATATATATACAAGAGAAACATGTCAAGCTGCTTGGAAATGTACTTCTACTTGAACCATCAAAAGTAAGCATGTGACGCATTTCTTGGAAAAAATCTGCTTATACTTGCGCTAGTTCAAGCGCATTTCTTCATACGTATGTATGTATGTTATAAAAATACAATACTTTTTCACATAGGGTTTCTTTAAAAAACAAAGCAGCTTGTTTAGTTCATTGATATATACATACATTCTTTGTGTGGGAATATAACTATATGCAACAACAGCTAAAATGGACATAACCCTGTAAAACTGTCATTGATGGTTGGAGCAGGTCAAAGAGCTATGCTAACTAGGTACCTGCTCGCGTTCTTGTAGGAAAATAACGAAAATATCTGTTGAAACAAGCGATTACCGCATAAGTGGTTATTGCTGTAATGACAGTTATGGTTTTTTAGGTAGAGTTAAAGTGTTGTTGGCATGAAACATAATCGAAAACAAAAATATAAATTATAAAAAAGTAAAAAAAAACCAAAAGTGTTTGGTAAATTAAAAAGAATTTTTTTTTTATATAATAAAAAGCATTTTAAAATAAAAGGAAAACGGCGTTGTAAATTAAACAAATAAACATTGCGTTGTAAAATAAAATGTATATAAGATCAAAAATAAAAAGCAGGAATCTTTACCAATAAACACACATTTTTTATAATACCCGTTTTGGTCCGTTAGGGATACAATTTTTTCTGAAAACAAATATTTAAAAAATATTAAGTATACATGTAGAACATTTCTTAAATAGCTTCTTGCTTTAATTTACACCATATAAACTTAAATGGTTAAATAACAATACTTAAAAATAAATGGGTTTATATGTATACATATATATTTTTTTACTAAACTCAAACTGTATAAAGCTAAGAAAATTATGAATGGCATAATATCTAATATCTGAATTTATGCACAATAATTGCCCATAAAGAACTTAACAAGAATTATTGAAAGAATATTTTCTCATATTTAAAACTTAGTCACTTTATACACTCACCTTGGCATTTCTGTTTCTGCAGGAAAAGGGTATCGCGGGACTCCTAATCCGCATCCTAAAATACAGCAATGGTCGGGCATTTCTGGAAACACCAACTTTATTAGATACATGTATGCATGTCTTATTTGCTAAAATGCTTATTACCACACACTATTTTTTTTCAACTTTAACTCGGCAAAAATATCTGAAAGACGGAAAAATGTTGTTCTTTGTAAATAAATTAAATTATTAGCCGAAATTGTATTATAAAATTAAATATTATGAAAGAATTAAAGCTGTGGTATGGAAATTATTTATTTCGAAGTCGCAAATAATTTCTTTTTTATTGTACGACCGTCCAAGTCGATGATTTTATCAAAATGGCCGAGTCTTTCTTTTTCTTTCTCTTCCCACGTTTCGTTTGTTAAGAAAAGAGTATGTTCAATGCTGAACGTGAAACGGGCAGTGGGGTTGCCACCAGATATTACTTTACAATTAAAATAAACTTTTTTTGAAACGACTCACTTTATCAACTGCTTCGTTTGAACTAACAGTTGTGTATACACACACATATGTACGTACATATTTACGCGCAGGGTTGCATTTCACGTCTGCAATGTATTTCAAAATATTCTTATTCATAAAATATGTAAATATATTTAAATCATTTCATTTATCATCAAAATAAATATTGAAATGTATAAAAACTGCAAAATATATTGATATTCAAATAGTTATAGTTCATATAATTGAAATGACATTATTTTTCATAAAAAAACAATAAATTTGATCCAAATCACAAAATTTGTTTAGCTCACAGGCATACATTTTGTTCTACATTTCCATACTAAATTGCTTTAAAAATATACCTACACACCAACCCTGTATGGAGATTTCACTCCATTTCTTCTTGGAAATTTCAACCCTGGGCCTCGGGTTGCTGTGTTAGTTAAGCTAGTTTGACACTGTCTACAGTGTCAAAATTGGATGTATTAGAAAGAGAGAGAAATAAGGATAACTTACTTGTAGACCTGTACTATGGTTCAGGTATACAAAGGATTACTATAGGAGTACTCCAATATCAAAAAATTGGAACACATAATCCAACGAATTTTGCAGGGTATGCACATAGGTTAGTTAAGCTAGTTGTTAGTTAAGCTAGTTTGACACTGTCTACAGTGTCAAAATTGGATGTATTAGAAAGAGAGAGAAATAAGGATAACTTACTTGTAGACCTGTACTATGGTTCAGGTATACAAAGGATTACTATAGGAATACTCCAATATCAAAAAATTGGAACACATAATCCAACGAATTTTGCAGGGTATGCACATAGGTAATGACGTGCTAACTCGATGGTTGATCTACGGATATGATGCCTCTTACCTCTCATTACCCATCTTCTCCTTTCTCACGGATGGAGGGATGACATGACCTAGAAGGTTCCACTGGTCATACCAAATCGCTACCATGACAGTCGGGCAGTACCGCAAGAGAGTACCGCAGGGTACCGGGTTAATATCCGGCCAAGGACTGTCAAGGGGATTCTTTACAATAATGTACGGAGCGGCTTTTTTTTTGGTTAACGGGTAGAGGGGGTCGCACAGAGTACAAAAAAAGGGCCGTCGGAGGCCTATATTTTATGAGAAATTTGCACTTAAAGTTGCAAATTTCTCCAAACAAATTTACCATTTCAATCCGATTTCGCCAACATTATACGCACAAAATACAACTATATTATAAAAAAACGCTTTTCCTACTACCCGCACTGCTATTTAAATCGAATATATTAAAAAAAAGCCAAATTATAAAATTAAAAAAACCCGCAATGTTTATTTTCACAGAATCACAGGGCAACAACAATTTGCATTGCTTGCAGTTACAGCGAGTTGCCTAATGCCCATTCATGAATAAACAAACTACGTGCATATGGTTATTCAATTACACATGCATATATTTTGTTTATTCACCACTTTACATTTTCCATTATTTATTTTGCACTTTTTACGCGAATAACCAAAATAAAACATTATTTTAAAAACCCGCCATGACTTGGCAACAACAAGGCCATTGAAATAGTTGTATTCACAGCGAGTAGTTGCTTTTGGTTATTTTCACGAACAAGCTATGTTATTGTTTTTTCACTGCACTTAGTTTGTTTACCTTTTTTACTTGTTCACTGCACATTTTGTTCATAATATTATATATTATACATATTATGTATAGATACTGTACATATATCAAAAACACAGCACATAAAACCAACACAACACGCAACAAACAATGGTACATATAACAAACTAACAACTTGAGCTATTAGCGAGTCAAATGTGTTGCCAGACATGTGTTAATGAAGACATACATTTCTTAAGGGGCGTCCATAAATTACATGTTTTAAAATTGGGGAAATGGACCCCAGTACAATAAAATCTCACTTGAAAATAACCTAAAGGGAGAGGGAGGTTAAAACGATTAAAAATTATGAATTGTACTTTTGAGTATAAATTAATGGATTTCATTATTACTAGTTTATGGGTTTGTAATAATGACTTTATGAGTTAGTTATAACTACTTGATGGGTTAGTTATAGCCACATGATGGGTTAGTTATAACTACTTGATGGGTTAGTTATAACTACTTTGTGGGCTAGTTATAACTAGATTATTGGTTAGTCTTCATGGGTTAGTTATAACTAGTTTATGGGTTTGTTATAGCTACTTTATGAGTTAGTTATAACTACTTGATGGGTTAGTTATAGCTTCATGATGGGTTAATTGTAACTGCTTTATGGGTTAGTTTAACTTGTTTTCTTTTTCGTTTATCGCAATATGGTCATCAGGAGTACCAGGTTCCAGCATAAGCGAATACACCAAGCCACATGGGTGTCCCCTGATCAAAGAACTAGAAAGCAGATTGATCATGTCATGATCGACGGCAGACACAGCTCCACCGTTCTGGACGTGCGTACCCTACGTGGTCCCAATATGGACTCGGACCATTATCTTGTTGCAGCCAAGATACGCACACGCCTCTGTGCAGCGAAAAAAGTGCGCACAGTACCGGAAGGAAAGATTGACGTCGAGAAGCTGCGCATGACACAGACAGCTGATAATTTCTCCACTCGACTCTCACACCTGCTATCAGAGGGCAATCCTCGACCTAACGATGTAACCGGGCAATAAAAGCATATATTTCACTTATGGCGTACCGCCGCTGAGGCCACTATAGGGTTTCAGCGAGCCCGCAAGAACAACTGGTACGATAAGGAATGTAGCACTGCCTCGGACAAAAAGGACGCTGCATACAGGGAAACGTTGCGAACGGGCGCAACCCGCAGTGTATGGCAACGCTATAGTGAGGCGAGGAAGGAAGAGAGGCGCCTTTTCAGAAAGAAGAAACGTGAAGGCGAAAGGCGTGAGTGTGAGGAGCTTGAGATGCTGGCTGACAGGAATGATGCCCGAAAATTCTATGAAAAGATCCGGCGGATGACGAAAGGTTTAAAGGCCGGGGCAAGTTCCTGTAAGGACAATAACGGCGACCTGGTAACCGACGTACAGAATGTACTTAAATTATGGAGGGAGCACTTCTCCTCACTGCTAAATTGCGAGGGAGACGTCGAACCCGATACCCCAATCCCTGATGATGTAAAAGTCGTCCCACCACCTGACTATCATGAAGTGAGGATAGCTTTATCCCGGCTCAAAAACAACAAATCGCCTGGGACAGACGGACTACCCGCCGAGCTGTTCAAACCCGGAGGCGAAGAGCTGGTAAAAAGCATGCATCAGCTCTTATGCAGAATATGGTCAGCCGAATGCATGCCTCCGGATTGGAATTTAAGTGTGCTTTGCCCAATCCACAAGAAAGGCGATGCCGCTAACCGCACCCACTACCGCGGAATTAGTCTTCTTAATATTGCATATAAGGTTCTTTCTAGCGTGTTGTGTGAAAGGCTGAAGCCCATCGTAGACAAACTGATTGGACCTTATCAGTGTGGCTTTAGACCTGGTAAGTCTACCATCCACCAAATTTTCACGATACGCCAAATCCTGGAGAAGACCCATGATAAAAGAATCGACACACACCATCTCTTTGTCGATTTCAAAGCCGCTTTTGACAGCGCAAAAAGGAGTTGCCTGTATGCCGCCATGTCTGAATTTGACTTCCCTGCAAAGCTTATACGGCTTTGCCAAATGACGTTGAGCAATACCAACATCTCCGTCAGAATCAAGAAGGCCCTCTCTGAGCCATTTGAAACCAAACGAGGCTTCAGACAGGGCGACTCCCTTTCGCGCGATTTCTTCAATCTGATGCTGGAGAAGATAATTCGAGCAGCAGAGCTAAATCGCAATGGTACAATCTTTTACAAGAGCGTGCAATTGCTGGCGTATGCCGATGATATTGATATCATTGGCCTTAACAACCGCGCCGTAAGCGCTGCCTTCTCTGGACTGGATAAGGAAGCGAAAAAAGTGGGTCTTGCCGTGATCAAGACATGATCAATCTGGTTTCTAGTTCTTTGATCAGGGGACAGCCATGTGGCTTGGTGTATTCGCTTATGCTGCGGCGAAGTCAATCAACCTAGTGCCGTTGGGGGATGTTATATCGTGGAGACTGAATTTTCCAACTGTAGGACCAAAGTCTCCTTCCTTGCCCACCTTGGCATTAAAGTCGCCGAGCACGATTATGATATCATGCTGGGGGCAGCGATCATAAGTCTGTTCAAGTTTATCGTAGAAGGAGTCCTTCTCTGCGTCGTCCGTCTCCTCAGTCGGCGCATAGGCGCAGATAAATGTTATGTTGGAAAACCTCGCCTTGATGCGGATCGCAGCGAGACGCTCGTCCACAGGAGTGAACGCTAATACTTGGCGGCGAAGTGTCTTTCCCACCACGAATCCTACACCACGCGCTTTGCCGCGTGTCTGGCCACTGTAGTATACGTCACAAGAACCGATGGTCGTCTTTCCTTGCCCCGTCCATCGCATTTCCTGCAGGGCGGTGATGTCGGCCTTTGCGCCTACGAGGACATCAACCAGTCGGGCAGCGGCACCGTCCCTTGAAAGGGTCCGGACATTCCCGGTACATGCCCTAATATCCAAATCATTATGCCTTAAGACAGACGCTTCAAGACAGACGCCCGCTTGCAGCCGCACCTCATGGTGGACAGACGCTACGCAAAAACCTCGGTGAGCCCTTAAACCAAGTATGTCAGAGTGGCCCCACCGGGGCTCCCTCTCTTTCTGCCGCGAGCCTAGGTAGCTCCCGTTGCCCAGAGTGCACGAACAAGGACGCAAGAGTCGGGATTGAGCAAGGTCACTTAGCAACCACACTCCATTACACTCTCAACGGCGAGTATCGAAGGAAATTTAACGATGAGCTGTACGAGCTTTACGCAGACCTGACCATAGTTCAGCGGATTAAAGCCCAAAGGCTCCGCTGGCTGGGTCATGTTATGCGAATGGACAAAGAAGCACCAGCACAGAAAGTTTTCCTATGGAGACCTCGACTGAGATGGAAACAACTTGATGACTTGAACTCCCTTGGGGTTTCCAATTGGCGTCAGTTATCGCTAAAAAGGAATGACTGGCGTGCTTTGATACGAAACGGCAAAAATCGCCTAGGCGGTTAAGCGTCATTATGACGCAAGCCAAGATTAGATTAGGGGTTTCTCGGTTATAGAAAAAGCGCCGCAGGGGGAATCTTTTTTTTAATAAACGCAACAGTTTCTCATCATCATTCATAATTAATTATAATTATAGGTTAGTTATAACTACTTTATGTGTTAGTTATAGCTACTTTAGAGGTTAGTTATAACTACTTATGGGTTAATTATAACTACTTTACGAGTTAGTTATAACTACTTGATTTGTTAGTTATAAATACTTCATGGGTTAGTTATAATTACCTGATAGCGCTTTCAGTTGTAAATCGCGTGATTTTTATTCCAAATTTTCTTTATTTTTATGGTAATAAATGGAAATGGTTTTCTAATAATTTATTGACTGTTAGATATAACCACTTCATAGGTTATTGCTATCCGAAAGTGGGGATACTCTAATAATAAACACCTCTAACTACTTTATGCGTTAGTCATAACTAGTTTATGGGTTAATTAAACCTAAAAGAGCAGCTTTTATTTTATAAACCTTTGGGTTAGTTTTATAACTACTTTATCGTTTTTTGGTACATAATTGTTTGTTAGTTACCACTTCTTCCATGTTAGACACTATTTTGTAGAAGTTTAAGAGATACAAATTACCTGATTCGGTTTGAGTCATTTTAAATGAATAATTTTTAACAATATAACTTGTTAAACACTGCATAAACCTTTTAAAGCGAGTAAGCAAAAGTCCCGTTAGTTTCAACAGCTCTAACTAATGAAAATATCCAATGGCGCTAGTCTCAGAGGGCATGTAACAAATAATAACTAAATGCATACAGTTAAGGCTTGGTTTCCTCGAAAAGCGTTGCCGCTTTTTTTCGGCCGCTACATTCCCAACGCTATCTTCACCGTCATTAGCTTTACCGCTTTTTTGTAAAGTCAGGCTAACGTAACTTTTTTGTCAAATAATATAAATAATAATTTGTCAGTCAAATTCTCAAACTTTTTCTTAAATTCAGTTTTGTATTTACGCTGCTAATTAATTGCGAGCTATAAGAAAATAGGGTTTCGAGTCAAATTTGGAGACATAAAACAGATACTCAGGATTCTGGCCTTTGCGGTAATTCATTTCTGCCAAAAAAAGAAAATACATACATACATACATATATAATGGATGATGTAGAATTGGCTCTGTTAATAATTTTGGATGAGGAGCTTTCTGAAGAGGAGCGTGAACGAGAACCTGAAGCAGAGCTTTTCAAACAGCGGTCAAAAGAGGGATGCTTTGAGTTGTTGGTATTGCGTCACCTTAAACCAACGAATGCAAGTTTCGCCAATATTTTCGGCTGACTCCCGTTCTCTTCGACTACGTCCTTAATTTTATAAGAAGTGACATTACCGCGAAGCCAACAAATCGCGTCCCAACACCAATTTCGGCTGAGCAGAAACTAGCAATATTTTTAAGGTAACTAAAATGTTTATAGAAGGGTTTCACTGGAGGCAGATGATATACATCAAATAATATATACTAAATCATGGTACCATGTATTAAAATACAAACCCAAATGTTTCTCTGTCGATTTGCAATAACTTTTAAGTTAAATTAATCTCCCATAACCATATCCAGATAAAACTGCTGAGCCAACCAACATTATGCAATGAATGTAATCGATTAATGGTGGTTTAACATAACGCCATATCGAATACATTTACCGGCTACCGGCTTCCAGTTAACAGTGATTCAAATAGGGATACCAAATGTGCATGCAAAAGCAACAACAATTTTGTTATCCGATTCACTTTGTTCCTGCATTTACATGCACAAGTGTGGCAGCTCTCGGGCCACATCCGGCAGCCACTTGCGGTCTATGACGCCACCACTTCATACAATTTGATAATACTTTTAGGTATGAAGTTCCAGCCAATTCTGACCACTCCTATTTTTTTCCATCATTTGTATGGAGTCGCGGCACTGTGCGGCGGTTTGGCTAAAAAATTAGTTTTTTTCTTCTTCCTACACTATTTGGTTTCCATCAAATACGCGGTACTACTTTTTGCAAATACGCGGATTTGCGCGCTGTGCGACGATATCTAATATCTTTATCTAATATCTTTAAACGAGTTAATCTTGTATATTTTTATTTTTGTATGTTCGGACTATCTCGAGAACCGCTTGACCGATTGGGATGAAATTTGGCACAAAGATAGTATGATGGATTCTAAGACTACCCACTTTAGGGTTGCCACTTGGGGCGGTTTACAGGGTTGCCACATATCCCTTTTTTTAATTATGGAGCAAGATATGCCAATATGGGTATCATATGAAAGGTATTTTCGGCGAGATACCAACTAAAATATTTTCAAGTAGAGTTGCCACCTAGGGTTGCCACCTTACCACAATATATTTGTATATCCGGTACTATCTCGAGAATCGCTTGACCGAATTGGCTGAAATTTGGCATGGTGATAGTATGATCGATTTTAAGACTACCTGCTTTAGGGTTGCCACTTGGGGCGGTTTACAGGGTTGCCACCTATCCCTTTTTTTAATTATGGAGCAAGATATGCCAATATGGGTATCATATGAAAGGTATTTTCGGCGAGATACCAACTAAAATATTTTCAAGTGGGGTTGCCACCTTACCACAATATATTTCTGTATCCGGTACTATCTCGAGAACCGCTTGACCGATTTGGATGAAATTTGGTATGTAGATAGTATGATTGATTCTAAGACTATGAATTTGGGGGTTGCCAGGTCATCATTTGGGATAATTTTTGGGTTATTTTGGGAACATCTGAGGGACTATTCAAGGATTATTTTGGGATCATTTTTGGATAATGTTGTGGTAATTTTCGAATCGTTTAGGGTACATTTAAGGGTGTTTTTGGGGTAATTTGTGAATTATTTTTGGACCAATTTGGGATCATTTTAGGGTCATTTGGGATCATTTTTGGGTCGTTTTGGGTTCAATTTCAGATCATTTTGGGAACATTTAAGGGTCTTTTTGGGATCATTTTAGGATTATTTTTGGCTTATTTTAGGGTCATTTTGGGATCATTTTGGGTAAGTAAATTTAGCGCTAAATTGATAGCACCGAGCAAGCTCGGTCACCCAGGTACTACATATGTATGTGTGAACTTTTGAACTACCCAACAAACTTTTTTATCAAATCTCAGTTGAGGATGAATTTGAGAACCAATCCTATCCTCAAATCTCAAACGTTAAGCTGATGACCCAATATACGCTTGCTTTGCTTGCCTAGGCTTACCTTGCTTTCCTTTGAAAGCGTCTATGGCCAAATAGAAGCTACAAAAGTTGTCAAAAATACAGGATGAGACAACCAAGACAACAACAGAGATTTGGGCTATTCGACGCTTTTAAACGTTTCAAGCAAGCAAAGTGAGGCTGCCACTGGGCCAACTTTTCAGTGGGTTCAAAAGAATTTGGACATTTCTCGAGCCAAAGCCAGCAAAGCAAGCGCCCTACCCCAACAAACATTTTTAAGCTAATCTCAATTTGAGATGCATTTGAGAAACAATCATCTTCTCAAATCTCAAACATTCGTTTTCAATTTGTTCAAACTTTTCTCAAACTGAATAGAGCGGAACGAAATGGAATCCGGTTGCTCTCGTTGAAATATTTATTCAGAGTGGCCACTGGCCAATCATGCTACCAAAATATCCTACTTTAACAAAGCGAGTTTTTCGTTTATGCAATTAAATTTTATTAAATATTTTTTAATTCATAATGTTCAACAAAAAATACATTTGCACAAGTATTTGTGTGGTGTGTGCGTTGGTTGAGCTATTTGCGCAAAGAACTGTGCTAAAATCGAAACAATTTAGATTTTAACACAAGACTGGGAACTTGATGAAAAATGCTTGATCAGAAATGAATATTGCACACTTTGTTTGAGGTCTTTATGTAAAAAAAGTCTTTTTTGCACATATTTATGTTAACGGTACTTGCGCAAGGATTCTGTATTGGCGCTTTAACGGTAAGCGAGTATCAAGGCGAATTCATACAAGGTGGTTTCGATCGAATTCAGCTCTACACGCATGCACACAAAGCAACAACATAATAAATTTTACAGCTGAAACGCAAATAGGCCAGGAAAAAACCAAATGGCGGGACCAAACCACCTTGTAAATGGATTCGCCTTGGCGAGTATGTAACTATAATAAAAATATAATAGTAAAAGTTATATTAAAGTGCCTGTCAAAAAATCTACTTCTGCCTGGCCAACCAAAGATCCGATTTGCATTCGGATTAATGCCTGATTTTTGGGCGGCAATTTTTTCATTATTTTTGACATCGCGCCAAAAAATAATTCGTTTTCATCCAGCTCAACATCTGTTTTTTTTCGAGATTCTGCTATGTCGCGCAGGAGTTGCAATCTTTCCTCGGAGTTTCTTTCTTTTACCGTCTTCTTTTTTTGCTGAGCTGGCGGACCTCGGGATTGGGCAGGCATTTCACTTATTATAACATTGCTGCAAGCCACATCTTGACTAGTTTGCCCCTCCTGCGCACTACCACCATCATCACCCTCCCACTCATCAAAAAGATACTCCACCGAATCGTCAAATGTTGTATGTGATAACACTTGATGCTCTCTCTCCATTGTAGCTGATTCTTTCACATTGCTTGTAGTACTAAATAATAAAAATACATAACTGAAAAAAGTTTGCATTAAAATATAGAAAAAAGTTTTACCGTCTCTTTGCGGCAGGGTACACATCAAGAAACCCTAAACTTTGACTCCTTCGTTTGGCTGCATGACCGGCCGAACCAGTACTAGGCTTTCCTCTTCTCCTTACATAGTAGTCGCGAACATATGTCCATCGTTTGCTGCAACTATCACCTAGGAAATATAATACAATTACATATCGATTTTTTCAGGTTTCTTGCTACTGGGGAGTCATTTCGTTCCTTGTCTTTTCAATATAGGGTATCCCATTCATGGATATCGTATATAATCAAGCAAGTCGCAAGTAGTATCGTCAAAAGAATGATCGAAATTTTACCACAACCCACGGAAGATTTCCTTAAAAATACATCACAGAAATTTATGTCAATGTGGAATTTTCCCAACTGTGTGGGAGCCATTGACGGAAAACACATACGCATAAAAGCACCCAGCAATAGCGGATCATTATTTTTTAATTATAAAGAGTACTACTCTATAGTTTTGCTGGCAATAGTTGACGCTGAGTGCAAATTTATATCAGTTGATGTGGGATCCTATGGGAGAGAGGGGGACGCAGGTCGTTTATGCTAAATTTGATGAACTTGAAAAACTTAATCAAATAATTTGATTATTGCAGGTGTTGAAATTCCCAGCACCAAGTCCTTTACCGGGTACAGATATAAATATGCCTTATGTGTTCGTTGGCGATGAAGCCTTTGCACTGCACGAGCACTTAATGAAACCATATCCCAGAAAACAAAGCTTGCACGACAAATCGAAAGCAATTTTCAATTATAGACTTTCCAGGGCGCGGAGAACCTCAGAAAATACATTTGGCATATTTTGTTCATTTTTTAGACTCTTTTTTCAACCTATAGCAACAGCGCCCGATGTAACAGACAATCTCGTTACCAGTGCTTGCATACTGCATAATATTTTACGTGATGCCAATATTGCAGCTCCTATTCAAGCTGGAAACACTGACAATCTACCATTACCTGAACACAATTTATTACCTCTTAATCAAAATAATAGACGAGGAGCAAACACGCCTAGTCAAATTCGCGATAACTTCAAGGATTATTTTAATAATATCGGTGCAGTGCCTTGGCAGGAGCAACATTATGTAAATAACTAGATAACATACGTCCCCTATAGTGCTAGAAACAGCGCCGCGCAACACTAGCGCCAACAACAAAAGCCAACGCCATCAACAACGAGCATCTACAGCGTAGTCCACAACAACATTAGCCCGCTGCAATAATCAGCATAACAACAATGCTGCAACAATAACAAGGACTACAACAGCGTCCACAAACGGCCAACAGCAGCGCTAACGACAACAACAATAGCGGGGCCACCCTAAATTCGACCACTGCAAAACCCAACAACAATTACAACTGCGCTAGTAGAAACAATAGCGCCAGCAACACCAACAGACCGCCCTTGTATAAGCCCGCCACACCAACAATACCAACCCCCAAATCAATTCCAGCAGCAACAATGTAATTAAATTTAAGCATTGAATTATAAATAAAATATGTAAATGGCAATGTTCACGTTCTTGATATGTATGTATATAAGGAGTACAGGTAAGGGGCCATCGAAAACCAGGTGCGTCGATGGCCATGGAAGATGGTGGGCCAAGCACCGGACGTCGCAACTGCCGCGGTGTCCCTCTTGTATTGTTCGGCCTTTTATTTTTCGTTTTTATTTCAGTTGTTGTAGCTGTGACAGGTATTCTGAAGGTATTTCTGTGACAAGAGAACTCCACCTTGTTAAGAGCTCGGCAAACGCCTTTTATTTAAAAACCATATCGTACAAATATCTACTGAGTCATACCTGGTCCATATTTTGGTCGATATCTCGGAAACGGGTTCGGACATTGGACTTGAAACAAATTCCCCTTAAAAGTTGTGTTAACTTTCATATAATACCCATGTCGCAGAAGTACGGGTTGGGGTCAAAATTCTGCTTTTTTGGAAATTCTACATTCATGATTCCAACTATTTATTTTAAGTGAGAAAGTTATGGCGAATGCATTCTTATTTTTGGAACAAAATCTTCGCTGCAGTTGTTAAATGAGAGCGACTGCTGGATTATGGACGGTACAATTGACGTTGTTCCAAAAAAAATACACGATTTTGCAAAAAATTTTGGGGAAAAAATTTCCAGAATTAATTCTGGAAAACGTAAATTCCGGAATTATGAAAAACCAGGATTTTGAAATACAGGCAAAAAAAGCAGAGGAAGTGCGGAATTCCGATTTCCAGAATTTTGTCAACCTAGAATTTTGATTCCGGAATTTTGCTTTCAGAATTTTGAAAAGAGGAGTTCATTGAGGCATGTCCGTCCGTCCGTCCATCCATCCGTCCGTCTGTGTACACGATAACTTGAGTAAAAATTGAGATATTTGCATGAAATTTTATAACAGGTTACTTTTTGGCCAGGGTAGGTTGCTATTGAAAATGGGCGAAATCGGATGATAACCACGCCCCCTTTTTCGATATCGAAAATTTCTAAAATCACCTAAATTGACATAATTCGGTAACGGCAATGGGTAAAGTGATATAATTTTATAGGTGAATCCCTCTGGTCATTATAAAATGATTTTTTGATCAATTTTCTAAAGTGGGCGTGGCTCATAACTTTTAAACTGACTACGGTAGAACGATGAAATTGGTAAGTTTGGTAGGATGAGCCCCCCAATCATTCTATTATGATTTTTTGATAAATGGTTAAATGTGGGCGTGGAATATTCGACTGGTCAAAACTTTTAAACTGATTACTTCAAAAAATTTGGCACAACATATACTAGCGATATAGGTGATGAAATTGGACGAGATGGCTTCCCGACCACGCCCACTTTCGATATGGAAAATTTCAAAATCACATAAATTGACATAATTCGGTAAGGTAAATAGCTAAGATAGTAAAATCTTTAGGTAAATCCTCCTAGGGCCTATATCATTGTTATCCCGTTCTGAAAATTACCGCTGGGTATTTAATGTTCGGTTCACCCGAACTTAGATTTCCTTACTTGTTATATATAGATTATTGAATACTGAAGCATTTACCAAGGGTATTTAAAATTTTCAAAATTCCCATCAATGGGGAAAGGTAGATTGACCGATAACTCAGTTATCGATAAATATGTATATCGAAGTTCAAATGAAACCTGGGGCCACCCCCCTTTCGTTTAATACCCATATTGTAGGGCAATTTTAAGATTTTTGGGCAATCACGTTTTCACCGATAACTCAATTATCGATAAATTTATCGAAATATATCATAGTCCAGATGAAACCTGGGGCCACCCCCTTTCGTTTAATACCCATATTGTGGGAAAATTTTAAGTTATTTTGGGCAATCACATTTTCACCGATAACTCAGCCATCGATACATTTATCGAAATATATCATAGTCCAATTGAAACCTGGGGCCATCCCCTTTCGTTTAATACCCATATTGTAGGGCAATTTTAAGGTTGTTGAGCAATCACGTTTTCACCGATAACTCAGTTATCGATCAAATTTATCGAAATATATCGAGGTCCAAATGAAACCTTGTGTCATCCCCTTTAGTATGATACCCATATTGTAGGGCAAATTTAAGATTTCTGGGCAATCGTATTTCGACTGATAACTCAGTTATCGATAAATTTATCGAAATATATCGAAGTCCAAATGAAACCTGCAGGCTTTCCCTTTCGTTTGCTACCCATATTGTAGGGCAATTTGAAAGTTTTTGGGCAATCACCCTTTTTCATCAAATGAGACCTGGGACCTTCCGGTTTCGTTTGATATCCATATTGTACGAAACTTCTACGCCTGTATGCGAAATATCATAAGTTTAGGTCAAGTGTACTCAAAGTTATATGGAAACAAAAAAAATCGAAAAGTAACGGTCCCTAGCATGGCCGGACCCCCCAAAATTAAAAACAAAAAAAACTGCCTATACATCCTTCCAGACTATTAGTTTTCTCTTTTCAGGCTACAGAAGAGAGAGCTTATACATTACACAAAGTACTTACTAGATTTTTGGAGGCGCTCTCCGATTTCCGCCCACAGCCGTTGTTTTTTATTTGTATTCCGGTATTCTGCCGATTGTATGTTGAAGAGCGATTCATTGTTTCGGACGAAATCAATAAGTTCCTCGTCCTGAACTTCGCTCCAGCCTTCCATGTCTGGGTCTGCAAATCGAAGTCTAATGGTAAAATGTATTTTCATGGTATTATAAAAACTTACCTTTTTAAAACAAATTAATTGTATAAAATTATTCGAATGAAATTCAAAAATTTATTTTCAATTTGAAATCCAATGTCACAAAATTTGACGTCGTCTTTCAAAGTTCACCGCTACAAAAAAGTACGGTGGCAAAAACGTTGACGAATAAATTGCTACCGTCATGACGGACGCTATATTTGTATGACGGACGCTATATTACATTACGGTGAACTTCACCGTCTTCTTACTTTACACTCAATTACTTTTACATGGCAGTATTTTTGACAACGTACTTCACCGCTATGTAACGGACGCTATATAGCGTCACCGCTTTCGAGGAAACCAGCCCTTTAGCAAGAAGTGCGAATCGTATTATCAGTTATAGGTATTAACACAAAGTGGATTTTCCATAAATGCTTGTATATTTTTATAATATTTCCTAAAGTCATAAAAAATACGGTGATAATTCGGTTTTGCATAATAAACATTTTTTGAAGATCTGGCAATGCCTTTTTGATCGTACTCGATAAACATATGAACGAGGAACAATTAGTTAAAGTTGAGCTCTCGCTCCGAGGCTTTTAATTTTGTGTGTAAAATAAATAAAAGTTGTAATTGTGAAATAAAAAGTGTTATAAAACAAAATATACTAAAGAAAAATGTGAAATGGTGAATAAACAAAATAAGTTCATGTGTAATTGAATAAACATATGCACATATTTTGTTTATACATGTATTCACTTCAGCATTTTGCAAATCGCTGTAACTGCAAGTAATATAAAAGCATTGTTGTTGCCTAGTGACTCCAGTGATGGCGGTTTTTTTTAAGATAATAATTTTCGGGATTTATGCTATTTACTCGCGTGTGAAATAAAAAATAAGCAGTGCGGGTGATAAAAGAAGCCATGTTCTAAAATTTAAAAAGAATTTTATGAGTGTAATTTTAGGGAAATCTAGTTAAATGAGTAATTTTGTATTAGTGAAATTGTAAATTTAAGTGCAATTTTCTTACAAAATATAAGCCGCCGACCTGTCCGGTTTTTGTTTTTGTAGTCAATGGGACGCCCTCTACCCCTCCACAAAAAATTGAAGAAATCGGGACCGTACATTATTGGAAAGTCAACCCGCTAATTTGAATGCGCCAAATTTGGTGTGGTGTAAATGTACTATAACGTTTGCTGATATCTGGCAGCATCACCCTGAATTATCAATTTATGTAACAACTGCTTACTTCAGGTTTTTTTAACCACTTCCTTTTCCGTGTTAGCCGTGAAATCAGAAAGATGCCGGTGTGTGTTATTTCTATGAAAAATTGTTATTCATTGAAAATAAACTGCAAAGCTGAGTATAATTCCTAATTTTATTGAGGCTGCAATGTTGTTGTATATCAAACACTCACCCGTTTGCAAAAAAAAGTTCTATTTTTGTTTGGTAAATGTAACTCGTAACCCAACAAGCGTGTCCGTAACCTCGTTAAGTAAAGATACCTAGCGTTTTCAGTAATATATTTATTTTAAGCAAACTATTAATAAGCTGTCACGGATATTTATAAACAGCTTAACATTGAAAGTAAAACGCATGCATCCAAACCTATTTCGTAATTTGTTATTAACTGCGAAAGGCTGCAGCTATACAGCTATTGTCAGAGATTTAGCGCACTTTCCATTGTACTGAAAAATAGTACAGTAACTTTCAAGATAATACTAATTGTACAAAAAAATTTGAGGCTTAACAATAGTATTGTATTGCTCTCTTCAAATGATAAAAGAATTTCCGTTATGATTCTTTGATATTTATTTTTGCTAAGTTTTTCTTTACATCCGTCTAAAGTGCATTGGACAGCGATTTAGAGCATTTATGTACGTTTGTTTTGCTATAACTTGCGATTGGTCGGTTTGACAAAAAAGAACCTTTTTTAATCAGGGACCAATCAAGGGCAAAATTTCAATAATTTTGGTATGTTTTCGAGAAAAATGGTATTAGTTTCCTTTAGGGGACAACTCCTAATAAATTAGCTAAAAATATGGGAGATACCTCAAAAGACGCGTTTTGGCCTCAGGATCACGAATACGGAAGCGCTTTTTTAATTTTTTGCTTCTCTGCAGAGATATTTGCAATCAAAGTTTCAAGTTTTCATGTGGTTGTTGTAATTTTATTAGACTGTCCCTAAAAACGTGCAAAAAAAGTCCCGCCGTGGCGGTAGCCACGGTTATGTCACACGTCCGGACTTGGGATGGCGTAGCCCAGGGTTATTTTTTATAAGCGCGGCCGAAGGCCGCCAACTCAGAAAGGTGTTTCGCACATAAATACCATGGATTCCGCCCCAATTTTGGTATCGGACCCGGGTCATTTTTCGGTTTTTTGACCATAACTTTTCACTAAAACAAAAAATTAAAAAAGCGCTTCCGGATTCGTGATCCTGAGGCCAAAACGCGTCTTTTGAGGTATCTCCCATATTTTTAGCTAATTTATTAGGAGTTGTCCCCTAAAGGAAACTAATACCCCCCCTTGTAAAACTTTTGACCAAGGGGATAAAATGTTCGGAAGAAAGAGTAAAAATCATCCTTTTAAGTCCTTACCATTGAAAGAGGCTGAAATAATTTCAGAATTGTGCTCAACTGTGTCCAGAAAACTTATACGAAGACCCCTAAATGAAAATAAAAAGTATGGGCGCATAAGCAAGAAAACGCGCCTCATGCCAAAACAAGAACACTACACTAGACCGATCCCTAAAACTTCCAAGTTCTCACTACTAAGTTTTCGGAGTACCGTGGATTGGTTTCTTGATTTTTTTCATGTTGCACACATTTTTCTCGCCAGGATAGATAAGGTCTAATTTGGTTGCATCCGAAAAAAGTACAATTTCTCAAAATTCTACACCTTTGAGTATGTGGATTCTTGAGAATGACAAAGGTGCTTTAATGTTCTTGTTTGACAGGAGCGGCGTTTTCCTGTTTATGCGCCCATACTTTTTATTTTCATTTAGGATTCTTCGTATAAGTTTTCTTTCCATAATTGAGCACAATTCTGAAATTATTTCCGCCACTTTCAATGGTAAGGACTTAAAAGGATGATTTTTACTCCTTCTTCCGAACATTTTATCCCCTTGGGGAAAAGTTTTACAAGGGGGATCTTTACGTTTTTTGTTATGCTTTGACAAATTCGGATCCGTACTCACATCTCTGATGGCATTGTACACCGTTTTTCTAGAAAACATACCAAAGTTATTGAAATTTTGCCCTTGCTGATTAGAAAAGGTGCCCTGATTAAAAAAGGTTCTTTTTTGTCAAACCGACCAGTATTTTCTTCCAGAAAATTTAACAAAATGATCAGGGAAGAGATTATTTATTAAATATTAACCAAAAAACTATTAACTTTTTCAACCAGCCGCAAGTTATAGCAAAACAAACGTAAGTGCGCTAAATCGATGAGCAATGCACTTTAGATGGATGTAAAGAAAATCTTAGCAAAAACAAATATCAAAGAATTATAACGGAAATTTTTTTGTGCAATTCGTATTATCTTGAAAGTTACTGTACTATTTTTCAGTACAATGGAAAGTGCGCTAAATCTCTGACTATGGCTGTATGTGGAAAAAGATAACTATGTTTGGAAAGATTATAAAAATGAAAATTTATTCGAGGAAAGTTTACGTCGAAAGTTAATACCTAGCCACAGCGCTAATCTTTTTGTCAACAATACGAGTTTGCACGATGGAGTTATGACGTATTTGTATGTTGAATTAATATAAAGCTTTGCAGTTTTTTCAATGAATTTGAAACAGTTCATTTTCAATGTGAACATTTCTAAACGATTTTGCTTATGTTTCTGTATTTTTCAGCTAGCAAAAGATTTACTTCATCCGTTGCCTGCTGAAGAGAAGCGTAAGCACAAGCTAAAACGTTTGGTGCAACATCCCAATTCCTACTTTATGGACGTTAAGTGCCCAGGGTGCTACAGAATTACAACAGTTTTTAGTCATGCACAAGGAGTTGTTGTGTGTGCTGGCTGTGCGACCATACTCTGCCAACCTACAGGCGGACGTGCTAAACTCACAGAGGGTATGTGACGAATGTTATAAATATACTATTTATAAAAATATGGATATTTCTTATCATCTCTAGGTTGTTCTTTCAGAAGGAAGCCCCAGTAGCTTAATTGGATTACAGCAAGATAATTTTTATAAAATCAAGAAATAAAAAGTTTCATTTTAAAAGTACATTCCGCGTTAAATGAATCACTTAAAGGGAACTTGAGTGAACGATTTAGTGACCGGTTTGCAAGAAAATCAAATGAAATATTTTTCTGTTATTTCCATCTGTACTCCATTACCGAGTTTAGACAAAGTATATAGACTTATTCAAGAAAAATATAGATGTTAATGCGGTGTCTATTTTTAAACCTTTCATGAACATGAAATGGTATTATAACTTTGGTCCGATGTTTGTAAGTATGAGAAGAAGTAGGGATGGACCCATCAATAAGTATACCGAGATGATCAGGATGACAAGCTGAGTTGATTTAGCCATGTCCGTCTGTCTGTTTGAACGCAAACTAGTCCCTAAATTTTTCAGATATCTGGCTGAAATTGTGTATGTGGCCACCATTTTGTAATATAGGAATCATTTGTGGGAACTGACAAGATCGGACCAGTATGACATATAGCCCCCATACAACACCCCATAGGAGTGTAAAGTAGGTCGCCTCCGAGTTGGTGCACCCTGGGTAACGCTAAATGACCTACATAGCCTACACGGCTAGTTTCTTGTATTGCCGGTTCTACGAGAACGGTACCAGTACTTGTGCTGTACCCGTCGTGCCGAAACGACCCGGGCCGTTTTCTTATATCGACCCGGCCAAGAGCAATATACTCGGGGTGACCCTGTCTGACATTTAGGCAGGGCTACACCTCGCTACAACAACAACAACCGATTGTTCAGATATAAGGTTTTTTGGCCAAAACTTCCGCGATTAAAAAGTTACGAACGTAAAATTTTGCAACTCGAGTACTTTCTATTTATGTAGTGTATATAGTGAAAATCAACGAGATCGGACAAATGTAACATATAGCCCCCATAAAACCGATTGTTCAGATATAAGAATTTTTGGCCAAAACTTCTGCAATTAAAAAGTTAGGAACGTAAAATTTTGCAACTCGAGTACTTTCTATTTATGTAGTGTATATAGTGAAAATCAACAAGATCGGGCAAATGTAACATATAGCCCCCATACAACCGATTGTTCAGATATAAGGTTTTTTGGCCAAAACTTCTGCAATTAAAAAGTTAGGAACGTAAAATTTTGCAACTCGAGTACTTTCTATTTACGTAGTGTATATAGTGAAAATCAACAAGATCGGGCAAATGTAACATAGCCCCCATACAACCGATTGTTCAGATATAAGGTTTTTTGGCCAAAACTTCTGCAAGTTAGGAATGTAAAATTTTGCATCTCGAGTACTTTCTATTTATGTAGTGTATATAGTGAAAATCAACAAGATCGGGCAAATGTAACATATATCCCCCATACAACCGATTGTTCAGATATAAGGTTTTTTGGCCAAAACTTCTGCAATTAAAAAGTTAGGAACATAAAATTTTGCAACTTGAGTACTTTCAATTTATGTAGTGTGTAGAGGAAAATCAAGAAGATCGGGTAAATATAACATATAGCCCCATACAACCGGTTGTTCCGATATAAGGTTTTTTGGCCAATACTTCCGCATTTAAAAAGTTAGGAACGTAAAATATTGCACCTTTAGTACTTTCTACATATCGTTACCTTAATTCATAAAGGCCCTAATTGACACATTTTTCGAAAATGACTTTTTTACATATTTAAGAATAATATAGTTAAATACACACTCACATCAAATTTCAAGGAGTTACTAACAGTAATAACGGATATATTCCAAATTTACAAAGCTATATTTACATGCGTTCAATGTAAAAAAAATTTTGTTTTTTGCTTCTGTAAAATTTTTTTTTGTCAGTTAGGGCCTTTGTGAATTAAGGTGACTATATGTAATGTGTATAGTGTAAGTCAGTACAATTGAACACGTATAATATATAGCCTCCATACAATCGATTGTTCCGATAACTCGGATCCTATTATTTTGTAAGTTTTTTTAAATTGATGTGTAATGTGTATAGTAAATATAGTTAAATTGGGATCGAACAGTGAAAATCGTGACGCTTATTCATGAAAGGTATATAGCCTTCGGCACAACCGAAGACAGTTTTCCTTACTTGTTTACCTTGCAATTATTTTGCCCTGGTGCAATTCTACAAGAAGCTTCAAAGCTTTATTTTCAAAAAAAACTTTCATTATTGTTAATCAATCAGGGCTTAGTTTTAATCAGACCTGTTAATAATTGATTACTAATCGGTAATGATTAGCAGTTTCATTTATTATTTTTTGATAAGATTACCAATTACTTTCACTTTTTAACCCTAGAATCGTAATACAGTTTTACCCTACGTTAATGCTAATATACGTAAATTTTACGTACTACACCGTTTGGGGCAGTAATTTTAGATAAATGTTTAATAAAAACCTGTTTCTTTTGTGTTGATTTTATTAAATGAAAGTACAAAGTTTTTTTGTTTTTAAAACTAAATAATAAGAATTTCTACATACATCCGTCGAATATTTTAATTTGATGCTCACCACACAGGGTAGCTTCATTATGTATTCAAAAAGAGGTAGTTGTCCGCCTTTTTTTTAAATAGTTACAAAGTTTTAAGTATAAAGGTTCGCCTTTTGGTGAAAAAGTTAAAGTAATTGCATTTTATTAGGTTTATCACAGAAACTGTTCTTCAATTGTATAGAAAGTTTGGATAATAATACATACGTTAATGCTAAGACTACGTAAAATTTACGTAAGAACGATAAAAGCGAACCAGGAACTGACAAATGATTAACTATTCACTTTTTAATGAAACAATAAAATGAAGAAAGCACTGCCGAGTGCTCACAGCTATACGGAACTGCGGTAAACTGTAACGGCACTTTTTATGAGACATACACGTAAAATTTACGTATATTACCATTCTAGGGTTAATGATTACACTGGTCGACGGCCAAAATTTACCAGAGACGCCGTTATGAAATTCGTATGTAAAACCACCCCCTGATTTCGAAAATCGAGTTCATTTTTGATTCTATGGTACCGTTTTTGAGATATTTCCATTTTACCGTTATTCGAAAAAACCAAAAAGATGGCTCCCTTTAATTACATATATCTCACGAACGGGTCAAGCGATTGCAAAAATGTATCATACATTGTTTTTTGCTCAACCAGATAGTTTTCGAGATATTAGCTTATCATTTCATATTTTTGTTTTCTTTTATGAAAAAATTACTCTTTGCGTGGACAGCATTCCAAAACCACACCTTTTTTTCTAGATATTTTTTCTTTACGTAGAGCTCTGTTTTATTAGAAAAAAGATAAGCTATCATCGAAGAAAATCGATGTAAAACTACGTAAGTTATAAGCGATCAAATAAAAATACCCAGGTTGCGCAATTTCAACGTATAGCTCAAAACGTATGTATGGTATAAGAAAGAGAGAAATATCAAGCTATGCTCTGTTTTGAGTTCAAAGTTTAATTCATGAATGAAATTACCCATATTTTTTACTTTTTTTTTAATTTATTTATGTTTATACTATATTCTAACAATCTTTATCTTAATTTGATTTTACTATGTAGTCGAAATAATTATGTGTTCTACTTTGACGCTTATTCAGTTTAGGATCGGTTTCTCTTATGAGAAACCAGCAGTAATCACCCATCACTGCGACGTCCCAGAATCCTTGATATCGATTCTCAATTAATTTCATTTGCTGATGAAACCTTTCGTCACTTTCGTCGCCAAGATTTGCCGGAAAAAAGTTCAAATGTGAGTGCAGAAAGTAAATTTTTAAAGACATATTTACGCCTGGAAAGAAAATATTAGTTAGGTAAATAAAATTTTGGGAAATTAATTTTAATAAGCCTTTTATATTTACCCATTTTCGCATAATTATTGATTAAGTCGTTCACTATCTGTTCGTAGTTAGGGCTTTTGTGTCTACCGAGAAAAGAAGCAACGACCTTTTCAAATTCTTCCCACGCTGCTGCCTCAACTGATGAGAGTAGTCCTTTGAATTGAGTATTGTTGATCAACTTTTTTATTTGTGGTCCAACAAAAATACCTTCCTTTATCTTGGCTTGAGAAATATCTGGAAAAATTGTTTTCAAATAGTCGAATGCTTCGCCTTCTTTGTCCAAAGCCTTAACAAAGTTTTTAATGAGACCGAGCTTGATGTGTAAGGGTGGAAGTATGATTTTCTCCTTCTTGACAAGAGGGGTGTATTTTATGTTATCCACACCAACGGTAAACTCGACTCTTTCCGACCAATCCTTTCTGACGTAGTGGTCCTTACGAGCTCGGCTATCCCACTTACAGAGGAAGCAGCAGTGCTTGGTGTAGCCACTTTGTAGACCGCATAGCAATGCAACGACTTTGAGATCAGAACATATTTTCCAATCATGCTCTTCATATTTGATAAATTTGAGAATTTTTTGTATTTCCTCGTAGGTTTCCTTTGTATTTACTGCATGTGCGATCGGGATAGAAGGCTTTTTGTTACCAATATGCAATAATACAGCTTTCAAACTCAGTTTATTGCTGTCTATGAACAATCGCCACTCTTTTGAATCATATGTTTGACCAAACTCTTTGAATAAACCAGGAATGTCGTTGCAGTAGCATATACTGTCTTTCTTGGTATAGTGTTTGGAAAATGGTTCGTGACGAGTTCTACAATATATCACCTTAACATCGGATGACACAAATTTAAATTGTTGCATACGGGAAGTGTGGATCTCTGCCTTTTCCTTGGATAGTTCCAAATCTCTTATCCAATCATTACGTTGTGCTTGTGAGAGAACGTTTCTCTTGATTCCCCGCACTCAGATATTACTGTTGACAATGGAACTGGATCCGCAACTGTTGTTGAATGTAGTACTGGTAATGTCACTGATGGTACGCTGGCATAAGTTTCGCTTCTTGATCTTCCAACGCCAAGCACTTTCGTTTGACAAATATAACACTCCATTGAATGGCAAGTAGGTTCTCTCCATATCATTGGTGTAGCAAATTTTATTTGTTGTCCTGATTTCGACTGAATCAATTCTACTCGACACGATGTACACAAAGTGTTCGGTGTCCATGGTTTTTCAGCATTTTTAGGCTCAATGCCAAAATACTTGGAGTATAAAGTTTTGATACGATCTGAGAACACTTGTCGTAGCCTTATGATAGTATATTGGCCACACATGAAACAGAACATATCTGGATCGTTATCACACTCAAATTCTCGCGTCCTTTTACTCATTTTATTTTTTTTAATAAATCACGGTTTTGAAATTCGACTTATGAACTGAACTATCTCCGGCGAGCCTTGCAGATGTTTTGAAGTTTCAAGGCGCCTTAACTCATATTTATACTCGGAACAAAAATAAAATTGAAAAAATTAAATCTTACCTAGACAGAAAGGTTCCTTTTTATACGAAGCCGGGAAAAGAAAATATTACCTGCTTTAGATGTCGGCTTTAAAAATCTACCTGCATACTTACGCATAAGTGACGGAAATACATGTTTATAACTACATGCCTACAGCACTTTCGAACCCAACCACTCTTCCTTACGAAGCAACCACTCTTCCTACTATAAAACAATTCGAGTATTAAAAGTACTATTTGATTTATTTAAAGAAAAAGTATTATCATTGTTATGGTGTTATTCGTTTATCCGGATAATATCCCATTTGCACTTTATACCTTTAAAATATGTATGTATACATCACACATTGAAGTTGCGCAACCTGGGTATTTTTACTTGATCGTTTATAACTTACGTAGTTTTGCATCGATTTTCTTCGATGATAGCTTATCTTATTAAAGAATAAATATCTAGAAAAAAAGTTGTGGTTTTGGAATGCTGCCCACGCAAAGAGTAATTTTTTTCATATTTTTTCATAAAAAAAAAAACAAAAATATGAAATGACAAGCTAATATCTCGAAAACTATCTGGTTGAGCAAAAAACAATGTATGATGCATTTATAGCAAATTTGATCGTTTTTCCGATTCTGTAAACTTTTTTGCAATTGCTTGACCCGTTCGTGAGATATACGCAATTAAAGGGCGGCATCTTTTTGTTTTTTTCGAATAACGGTAAATTGCAAATATCTAAAAACGGTACCATAGAATCAAAAATGAACTCAATTTTCGAAATCAGGGGGTGATTTTACATACGAATTTCATAACGGCATTTCTGGTAAAGCGAAAAAGTTGAAATTCGTGGTCCAGTGTTATTTTTCAATTGATTAAAAAAAAATTCAAAAGTAATGATTACTTCTGATTATTTTTGATTTTTTTCCAGTACTGTTGTAGAAAAATATGTACATACCATTGTGTATAGCATAAAGTGTGAAATGTAGCTTTGACAGAAATGTCAAAACACACTTCAACGTCAATCAAAACACACATCCATGTCAAAAATTTGGGTTGCTATTGTGGTTTCTGCAAACCAGGGTTTTGTGCAGGACCGTAAAACAATGAGACAGGGTTCTTGTTTGCAAAAAAGTGTTGCAGTGTTGCACAACTTTTTCATTGCAATTTGTAAGTAAATTTTTAAGCGAATCTTTCAGCTTACACTTTTATCATATTTTGCAAAAAAATACAAAACTTAAAACTATTAAATTTTATTTATTTTATAGAAACCAGAAAATGAGAACACAATTTTTTTAGATAGATTGTTTTTAATTTATTAAGCCAGGTACCAAAATCAAAGCCGTGGAATTTCGCCAGCATATTGCAATTGGCCTGTCGTGAAATGTTGTTAGCAGTTTTCATTTTTATACCTTTCATGAACATGAAATGGTATTATAACTTTGGTCCGATGTTTGTAAATATGAGAAGAAGAAGAGATAGACCCATCAATAAGTATACCGAAATGATCAGGATGACGAGATGAGTTGATTTAGCCATGTCCGTCTGTCTGTTTGAACGCAAACTAGTCCCTCAATTCTTGAGATATCTGGCTGAAATTTTGTATGTGGCCACCATTTTGTAATATAGGAATCATTTGTCGGAACTGACAAGATCGGACCAGTATAACATATAGCCCCCATACAACCGATTGTTCAGATATAAGGTTTTTTGGCCAAAACTTCCGCAATTAAAAAGTTAGAAACGTAAAATTTCGCAACTCGAGTACTTTTTATTTATGTAGTGTATATAGTGAAAATCAACCAGATCGGGCAAATGTAACATATAGCCCCCATACAACCGATTGTTCAGATATAAGTTTTTTTGGCCAAAACTTCTGCAATTAAAAAGTTAGGAACGTAAAATTTTGCAGCTCGAGTACTTTCTATTTATGTAGTGTATATAGTGAAAATCAACCAGATCGGGCAAATGTAACATATAGCCCCCATACAACCGATTGTTCAGATATAAGGTTTTTTGGCCAAAACTTCTGCAATTTAAAAGTTAGGAACGTAAAATTTTGCAACTCGAGTACTTTCTATTTATGTAGTGTATATAGTGAAAATCAACAAGATCGGGCAAATGTAACATATAGCCCCCATACAACCGATTGTTCAGATATAAGGTTTTTTGGCCAAAACTTCCGCAATTAAAAAGTTAGAAACGTAAAATTTTGCAACTCGAGTACTTTCTATTTATGTAGTGTATATAGTGAAAATCAACCAGATCGGGCAAATGTAACATATAGCCCCCATACAACCGATTGTTCAGATATAAGGTTTTTTTGCCAAAACTTCCGCAATTAAAAAGTTAGAAACGTAAAATTTTGCAACTCGAGTACTTTCTATTTATGTAGTGTATATAGTGAAAATCAACAAGATCGGGCAAATGTAACATATAGCCCCCATACAACCGATTGTTCAGATATAAGGTTTTTTGGCCAAAACTTCTGCAATTAAAAAGTTAGGAACGTAAAATTTTGCAACTCGAGTACTTTCTATTTATGTAGTGTATATAGTGAAAATCAACAAGATCGGGCAAATGTAACATATAGCCCCCATACAACCGATTGTTCAGATATAAGGTTTTTTGGCCAAAACTCATGCAATTAAAAAGTTAGGAACGTAAAATTTTGCAACTCGAGTACTTTATATTTATGTAGTGTATATAGTGAAAATGAACAGATCGGGCAAATGTAACATATAGCCCCCATACAACCGATTGTTCAGATATAAGGTTTTTTGGCCAAAACTTCTGCAATTAAAAAGTTAGGAACGTAAAATTTTGCAACTCGAGTTGTTGTTGTTGTTGTTGTAGCGAGGTGTAGCCCTGCCTAAATGTCAGACAGGGTCACCTCGAGTGTATTGCTCTTGGCCGGGTCGATATAAGAAAACGGCCCGGGGCGTTTCGGCACGATGGGTACAGCACAAGTACTGGTACCGTTCTCGTGGAACCGGCAATACAAGAAACTAGCCGTGTAGGCCAGTACTTTCTATTAATGTAGTGTATATAGTGAAAATCAACAAGATCGGGCAAATGTAACATATAGCCCCCATACAACCGATTGTTCAGATATAAGGTTTTTTGGCCAAAACTTCTGCAATTAAAAAGTTAGGAACGTAAAATTTTGCAACTCGAGTACTTTCTATTTATGTAGTGTATATAGTGAAAATCAACCAGATCGGGCAAATGTAACATATAGCCCCCATACAACCGATTGTTCAGATATAAGGTTTTTTGGCCAAAACTTCTGCAATTAAAAAGTTAGGAACGTAAAATTTTGCAACTCGAGTACTTTCTATTTATGTAGTGTATATAGTGAAAATCAACCAGATCGGGCAAATGTAACATATAGCCCCCATACAACCGATTGTTCAGATATAAGGTTTTTTGGCCAAAACTTCTGCAATTAAAAAGTTAGGAACGTAAAATTTTGCAACTCGAGTACTTTCTATTTATGTAGTGTATATAGTGAAAATCAACAAGATCGGGCAAATGTAACATATAGCCCCCATACAACCGATTGTTCAGATATAAGGTTTTTTGGCCAAAACTTCTGCAATTAAAAAGTTAGGAACGTAAAATTTTGCAACTCGAGTACTTTCTATTTATGTAGTGTATATAGGGAAAATCAACAAGATCGGACAAATGTAACATATAGCCCCCATACAACCGATTGTTCAGATATAAGGTTTTTTGGCCAAAACTTCTGCAATTAAAAAGTTAGGAACATAAAATTTTGCAACTTGAGTACTTTCAATTTATGTAGTGTGTAGAGGAAAATCAAGAAGATCGGGTAAATATAACATATATTTAGCCCCATACAACCGGTTGTTCCGATATAAGGTTTTTTGGCCAATACTTCCGCATTTAAAAAGTTAGGAACGTAAAATATTGCACCTTTAGTACTTTCTACATATGTAATGTGTATAGTGTAAGTCAGTACAATTGAACACGTATAATAGCTTTGTTTCTTTCCTGCTAATTATGAATAATTATTCCTAAAAAAGTGTTCTTTGAAAAAATTAGCAGCGAATTCAGCAGCTTTTTGACATTTAATTGAGAGAGAGAGCGCCAATTCGCTGCAAGTTATTGCTGGAGATTTTTCGTCCAGCAGAAACCAGCAAGCAATAACAGCTGATCGGTGGCATAGCAAAACAACAACAAAAAATGTAAATTCAAATTGTTAGCCAATCAGAAACGTAACCGCTGTTTTATCTGCAAGTTTCTGCTGAACCCTGTTCGACGAAAAATTAGCAGAAATGAGATTTTGACAGCTTTTTACAAGACTCTCTTCTGCTGACAGTTCTTTGCTGGAGATTTCAAGAAACAAAGCTAATAGATTTGTTTCTTGAAATCTCCAGCAAAGAACTGTCAGCAGAAGAGAGTCTTGTAAAAAGCTGTCAAAATCTCATTTTTGCTAGTTTCATCTCTCTTCTGCTAGTTTTTCGTCGAACAGGAGCCAGCAGAAATTCTCCAGCAGAACAGCTGTTCTGACAATTGACAAATGAAAATAATTTTTTTTCGCAGCACATTAATTGCGAATTTTTCAGCCTTTGGACAATTACTGCGTATATATCGGATTAAACCTTACAAAATATTAAGAAAATTGAATGCCTTATATACCTTCAGCATTTCCCATTCCTGTAACTGCGCCTGCAGGATTATATTGGTCTCCTAAACGAGCCACAATACGTTGGTTCAATGGACATTGGGCTTCGGCGCTTTGCTATTCAAATATACGGAATTATTGAAGATTTGGTATTTATTGTATGTACTTACTTCATTTGCTGGTAAATAACTCATAGTTTTCAAAATATTCGTAATAAATTTTAAATTTCATAAAAATATGCAATCAATTTTTATTTTGCCATATGTCACAATCAGCTGTTTGTTACTTGCTAGTTTTTGCTGGACGAAAAATCTCCAGCAGCAACTTGCAGCGAACTTGCAGCGAATTGGCGCTCTTTCTCTCAATTAAATGTCAAAAAGCTGCTGGATTCGCTGCTAATTTTTTCACAAAACACTTTTCTAGGAATAATTATTCATAATTATTCATAATTAGCAGAAAAGAAACAAAGCTAATATATAGCCTCCATACAATCGATTGTTCCGATAACTCGGATCCTATTATTTTGTAAGTTTTTTTTAAATTATAACAAAGATGTGTAATGTGTATAGTAAATATAGTTAAATTGAAACAGGCTGTACTGGGGATCGAACAGTGAAAATCGTGACGCTTATTCATGAAAGGTATATAGCCTTCGGCACAGCCGAAGACAACTTTCCTTACTTGTTTTTTTGTTGCCTTTTCCAGTACGTTTTTAAATCTTTACAAATTCTAAGAAGTAGCAAACAAAACGCCCAAAAAAGTGCGTCCGTGGCACGGTTCAGGCAACACCCCGGACTTGGGATGGCGTAGCTCAGGTTATTTGTTTATAAGCGCGGCCGAAGGCCCCCAGCTTGTTGTTGTTGTTGTTGTAGCGAGGTGTAGCCCTGCCTAAATGTCAGACAGGGTCACCCCGAGTGTATTGCTCTTGGCCGGGTCGATATAAGAAAACGGCCCGGGTCGTTTCGGCACGATGGGTACAGCACAAGTACTGGTACCGTTCTCGTAGAACCGGCACTACAAGAAACTAGCCGTGTAGGTCATTTAGCTTTACCCAGGGTGCACCAACTGGGAGGCGACCTACTCTTTATGTTCTGCACATAAATACAATGGATTCCGCCCCAATTTTGGTATCAAACCCGGGTAAATTTTCGGTTTTTTGACCATAACTTTTCACTGAAACCAAAAATTAGAAAACCGCTACCGGATTCGTGATCCTGAGGCCAAACCCCGTCTTTCGAGCTGCCTTCCATAATTTTAGCTAATTTATTAGCAGTTGACAGCTAAAGTAGACAATCACCGCTTATTTCGATAAAGAAAGATAATGAAAACCAGACTTAAGAAGTTTTCAACCATTATTATACCCAGCTGTACTTGTACACAGGGTATTATAACTTTGTTAGGATAACGGTTGGTTGTACAGGTATAAAGGAATCGAGATAGATATAGACTTCCATATATCAATATGATCAGGATCGAAAAAAAATTTGATTGAGCCATGTCGGTCCGTCCGTCCGTCCGTCCGTCTGTCCGTTAACACGATAACTTGAGCAAATAATGAGATATCTTCACCAAATTTGGCATGCGTACTTATTTGGGTTCAGAATAGATTGCTATTGAAAATGGGTAAAATCGGACCATAACCACGCCCCTTTTTCGATATCGAAAATTTCGAAAAACGTATAAAATGGGTTAATTCAATATTAGAAGCAGCTACAATGATAAAATTTGCAATATGTATTGATTTAGATGTTCTAAGGCCGATTTTATAAAAATTTTTGAAAAGGGGGCGTGGTACCGCCCACGTATATTTGAAGAAATTTTAAAATTTTGACTCTTAATAACTTCAGAACAGTTTATGCTAGTATAACGAAATTTCGTAGAGGACATACTATTGTTGTGGTAAATTCAGCTAAAGAAAATAAACGAAATCGCTTCGCGACCACGCCTACTTTTTTATAAAAGTTATATTGAAAGGAGGTGGAAATATTGAAAAGTCCATATCTAATTAACTGATTTCGCTATAATAATATAATTTGGTACATACATCAACTTTCATATTCTTTACATAATTTTTTCAAAATTTTGGAAAGTGGGCGTGGCACCGCCCACTTATGAGTCAAGCAATTTTTAAATTCGACTGCTAACAACTTCAGAACGGTGTGAGATAGATTTACGAAACTAGGTATACGAAACAAAGAATAACAGCATTTTATGTGCACAGCTGGGTATGTAATGTTCGGTTTCACCCGAACTTAGACTTCCTTACTTGTTTTTCACCTTATTTTATATATTAAGGGCCACTTGCATAAAAGCCGATTAAGCCTAATCGGTGATTAACTTGACAGCTAACCATACAAAATACGTCAATTAAACTCCGGTTAGTCGTTATCAGCTTTTATGCAAGCGGCCCTAAGTGCACTATTACCCCTTTATTTACTACTAATTTTTTTACGCAATCGAATGCAACTCGGCGCTAAATGATACTATTTTCCAAAAAAGCAACTCTGATCATCAGGTGTTAACTCACTTTGAAAATTTGACGTCTATGCAGAAGATTCCACACTTGTACCATGGCAAAATAATTGAATGGTAATCGCAGCCCAAAACAGAATACGAAATTACCGTTTTGGCCCGAACTTTTGTGTCAAAAGCAGTGGCAAAACAACAAACGCATAAAAACACGTGAACAAACGATATGCTTATTTTTCCTGGCTTTTTACTTGTTTTTCCACATTTTCTAAAGAGATTATCACAAAGCACTCACTAAATTTCTTTTCACAACTATTTTTTTCTAAAAAACTTAACTAAAACTCATTAAAACACACAAACGAATTCCGTAGCTTTTCCACGAACTTTGCAAAGAATATAAACAAGAAAACAAAAAGGGTGATAGTTTGAGTGATAAAAAATCAACAAAGCATGAAAGAACCGTTAGCCACAGCTGTCAATACAACCAGTAGTTATTGAGCCATGACTTGTACTGATACACAATGCATTCGGGTGAAATCGGATGAAATCGAGGAGCTCATTTAAAACACATGTGTGTGGATGTGTGATTACTGCCGGACGGCCGAAGTCGGTTGCAGTGTGAGCGTAGCCTTATAAGTGTTCAAATAGAACTATCCGTAAAAGGTATGTAAAATCAGGAACAACAAACTTTTTTCTGAAACAATAATAATCGTTAATATATTTTTGAGTTTAAATAAGCCGTGTTGTGTTTTGATTTTTGTGCGTTTTTTCTGTGTTAAATAGAATATAACTAAGTTGGATCAAATAGGATCAATATAAATTATATATGTAGTTACAGCTAATAGTGTCCTCTTTAATGCAAATGTTATTTTATCTGCAAGGGTTTGCAAGCGAGGCTACAATTTCGCTTTTTTTTTTTCAGAGCAAAGTGTAGTCAAAAATGGCGAAATTTTCAAAGTTTGGATTGATAATAAAAAAGATTTTGTTGCGGTGTTCGATTGGGTTGTTGGAAGATTGAAAAACAGCTATGGGGAGGAAGAAATTGAATCAATAAAAAACAAGGTTAAAATTTTTTGTAGAAACGCCAATAGAAGGTGGCAGAAACACAGTCGAAGTTTTGCAATTTTAAAAAAAGCCGATCGAGAGTGGTTAAAGTGCGAGGCAGAACTTCTCGAAACCGTTACTGCAAAGCCTCGAGGCCGACCAAAACTCCAATATGATATGGTTTGCGAAAGGCAGAAAAGAAAAATAGCGTCTACAGTGTCATTAGAACAAGGACACAACTCAAATTTATTGTTTCATGCTGCTTCAATTTCGGCGAAACACTCAAAAGAAACGGATCTTTATTATGTTCTCAATGCAGTGAACAAATCTCCTTGTAGGCCAAGTAAGATAAAAAAATTAATTGATTCGAAGGTTGTGCATCCAATACCTTTGTCTCCTGAGGATGCTATGGCTTTTCTCTTGGAGAATAATTTCACAAAACAACAATATAACAACATTCGACAACTTAGCAAGTCTCGTAATAGCGATATTTATCCCCACTATAATAAGTTGTTGGAATATAAGTCACAATGCCGACCGAATGGAATACAGGATATATGCGTCTGTGGCATCGGTCAAGTGCAACTCCTGCCTAGGCCTGTGTCACCTACGCATATGTTCTGGGCTCGCAAACAGAAATCTCTGGACTGATGTGTTTGTCGCGCCTTGCTGTCGAGTTGTGCAGCCCTCAACGCCGACGGAAGTACACTCATCTAATAGTGAACGAATTCCGCCGGCTTCAGGACTGCAACGGAGATCAATATCGCGACATAACCTACCACCATCTAGGCGAACACATCAGTCTTTAACTCCCAGAGTGGCCATTGCCTCTCCTTCGCAATTTAAATTGTTGCAATTTAACTGCAACGGCTTGACCGGCAAGATAGCGGAGATAACCACATTTATGCAGCTACATAAAATCAAAATTGCTGCAATCCAGGAGACAAAACTTGGCCCCCACTCGAATCTCCGAGCGAGTGGAGGCTACCACGTACTCCGGCATGATCGTACAGACGGCGGAGGTGGTCTCGCGTTCCTTGTACACCATACGATGCAGTATAGGGAATTTGATATCAACACTGACCAAAGTGACTTACCTTTAGAGTGTCAAGGTATAGTTATACAAGCTGGTGGCGTTGATCTCGAGCTAATCAATATATACATTCCTCCCGTCACCTGCTGCCCCAGAAGTTATCGTCCTGACCTTAGGGCGTTTCTTTGTGGCGATAACCGTATCATCATGGGCGATTTTAATGCCCATCATGATATGTGGCATTCACACCTTTCGGTGGACGGCAGAGGACGGGAATTAGCCGAGCAAATTGATAACTCCTCTTTCTGTACTGTGAACGGAGACTCCTCAACTAGGATGGCTGTTAACTGCAGTAGCTCCCCAGACCTAACTATTGTTAGCCCGGGGTTAATTAACAGCATCAACTGGCAACCTATGGTGGCCCTGTCATCCGACCACCTGCCTATCATCCTGTCTGTCGATCGTGCCACGGATTTTATCACGTCGGAGAAACGTACTTACGTGAATTTCAAGAAGGCCAATTGGGTCGGCTTTTTGGAATTCACGGAGAGCTCCTTTGGTGATCTTCCCATTCCCACTGACGTACACGTTGGCGAGCGCAACATACGTGAGGTCATTAAAAAGGCTACAGCCCGTTTCATACCAGCTGGTAGGATAAAAGATATTAGGCCTAACTTCCCAGCTGAGGCCGCAGCCTTGGCCAACGAACGTGACCTCATACGCAACATCGATCCATCTGACCCACAGATCGGTGATCTCAACGTGGAAATCAGAAGGCTGGTTAACGAACACAAACAAACCAAATGGGAGTAGCACCTCAGGTCTTGTAACCTCTCTACCGGTGTTGGGAAATTATGGTCCACCGTCAAGTCCTTGTCGAATCCTTCGGGTCCACCAAAAAATGTCGACATTACCTTTGGTGACAAGACAATAAATGACCCCAGGAAATGTGCACAGGCTTTTTGTCGACAATATGTCCCACACCCTGCGCAAGACAGGGCTAGACGTGGAATCTTCAGGCGTGCGCATAAACACAAAAACTATGCCCCCGTTCCCATCACCGCTACAGAGGTTCAAGAGGCCATCCGGAAGGCCAAAAACTCCAAAGCCATCGGCCCTGATGGCATAGCCATGGTGCATCTAAAACACATCGGCCTAGCGGGAGTCAAATATTTAACGGCCGTGTTCAATTTGGGTCTGATCACAGCTGTCATACCCGACAAATGGAAGCAGGCAACTGTGATCCCACTACTAAAGCCTGGCAAGCCAGCTAACGTTGGGGAGTCATATCGCCCGATATCACTCCTCTCGCCAGTAGTAAAGACACTTGAGGCGGTCCTACTCCCGCTCTACACATCACACTTGATGTTAGCCGAGCACCAACATGGCTTCAGGAAAGGTAGGAGCACAACATTCATTGACTTCTGAGAAAACCTGGCCGTTAAAACTTAGAAATAAATGGTATGATCAAGAATTAACCGAAGTTAATAAACATAAATATTTCTTGGAGTTGCAAGCTAGGTCTACGGGCGATTTTTCAGAATACAACGCTATTGCTAAGTATTACAAAAAACTGATAAAAATTAAGAAAGTTAAGTACATGGAGAATAAAATTGATATAAATAGTTCAGATAGAAAGCTAATGTGGAAACATTTGAAACAAGCCGTCAACTTAACTGATGTAGAAGAAAGTATCTTGACGTTGATTGTAAAAGGTGTGACGTATGAGACACCCAAAGACATAGCCGAAGCGCTAAACTCATTTTTTATTGATAGTATTGTTGATATAAATAAGGAAATTGAAGAAATGGTAATGTCATACAACAGCAGTTGCACAACCAGGGCATCTATGAAATTCGAAGAAATATTCGTCGATGATGTGCTTAAAATAGTCAACGGATTTAAAAATAAATCTGGTGGTAAAAACTTACTCGCGGAAGGTGTAATAAAAGACTCGATTTCATACATGGGCCATTATTATGCTTTAATTATAAATAAATCCATCAAAACTGGAACAGTGCCTGACCCATGGAAAATATCAACAATAGTACCAATAAGAAAGGTGAAGAATACAGTTCTAGGTGAGGAATTTAGACCGATTAACACTTTGCCAAATATTGAAAAAATCTTGGAAATAGTGGTAAAAAACCAACTTGTTGATTACCTTGAAACTAATAAAATATTTATAAAAGAACAATCCGGGTTCAGGGAAGGGCATTCGTGCGAAACGGCGCTAAATTACGTAATCTCGAGCTGGAAAGAAGAACTTAATTTAAAAAAAAGTATAGTTGCAGTGTTCATTGATCTGAAGAGAGCTTTTGAAACGATAGATAGAGATCTTATGCTTGCCAAATTAAAGAATATAGGCATTAAGGATATAGAGCTGCAGTGGTTTAAGAGCTTTCTAACAAATCGCAAACAAAAAACAGCTATAGGATCCGTGGTCTCCGATGAGGCAGCGATAAATATAGGTTTGCCACAAGGGTCAGTGTTAGCGCCTGTCCTATTTAATATCTATATAAATGACATAACCTCGGCATTGAAACATAGTAAAATTAGACTGTTTGCGGATGATGCTTTGTTGGAAGTAGGAGAATCGGATATTATGGTAGCAATGAGTAAAATGCAGGAAGATTTAGATTCACTATACAGGTGGCTTTGTAGTAATAAACTCAAACTCAATGTTAGTAAAACTAATTTTATGATAATATCTAGAACAAGTAAAAAAGAATCGCAAAACATTGAGCTTCATATTATGAATACAATGATTGAGGAAGTGAGCATATTCAAGTACTTAGGCGTTCAGATTGACAATAAGTTGAAGTTTAATGATTATATAGTTGCCAAAATTGCTAAAAAAATTGGATTCTGGAAAAGAACATGCAAATATATAAGTAAGGAGTATAAGCTGAAAGTATATAGATCTATAATAGAACCACACTTTATCTACTGTCCAACAATATTCTTTATGGCTAGTGATGCACAAGTCGACAAATTACAGATTATGCAAAATAAAGCCATGAGATTCATCCTAAACAGTCGATATGATACTCCAATAAAGAGCATGCTCGACGCACTCAGTTGGGTCAGTGCTAAACAGCTAATATTTTATCACACCATGAAATTTTTATTTAATATGAAGCGTGGTATATTACCTGAGTATCTGAGTGATAAACTTATATATGTCAGTGAAAGTCATTCATATGCGATCAGAGAAAATGATAATTTTAGGCTACCGCGCTTTAGAACAGAAATGGACAAGCAAAATATATTTTATAAAGGTCTGAAATCTTTTAATGAACTACCTAGTCACATAAAAGAAATTACAGATTTTAATACGTTCAAAAAGTGCTTGATGGCGCACTGTAAATCCCTTCCAATAAGATAAAATTTTCATCAATATGTTCTTCTTTTTCATGATCGGTCGCTTGCGGAGTTCATATTTCCATACAACGCAGTAATAACCGGAGAAAACGATATGAGGACATTGCAACTGTTGCTGTCTATCTGATCAAGGATGGGATTATTTGTGTGGGTTCCGGCAAATCTATAAAACTCTGAACTACACTGATATGCACCGTTTGAATACATTTTTTTCCTAAATATTCAGAGAAGCGAAGCATGGGTGGAATGGAAACATGTCCTTTCCAACCACCTAAAAAGAGAGGCTCATCATACTTGATAGCAAATTACTGAGGAGGATTGGAAACTCGTTCTTTCCAACCTCCATAACAAAACAAACAATGGGGATTGGAAACACGTCCTTTCCAACCTTAAAATAACAAGGTTTCCATAACTGGTCCATTAAATGGCCAATGCTGAGTGCTGATTGGAATCGCGTGCATTCCGACAGCATATAATAAATGTTCCATAACTGGTCCATTAACGGCCAATGTTGATTGCTGATCGGAATCCTGTGCATTCTGACAGCACATAATCATAGTGGTATAAGTCATTTATAAGTACATTATAAATGTTTTAATTTTAAGTTTTAGGCTTGAAAAGCCGTAATAATAAGTAAATAAATAAAAAAAAAAAAAAAAACATCTGCTCTAAATGTCATAAACACTCAGATAACTGACGGTCTTAATCAAAATAGGCCTAATGACAGGACGGTTCTAGTTGCACTTGATTTGAGTCAAGCTTTTGACACAGTAAATCATGGGCAACTTGTAGCTGATTTGGAAGACTCGTCACTCCCCCCCTGTCTAAAGCGTTGGACCGCCAATTATCTCAGTGGTCGTCGGTCGTCTGTTGTATTTAGAAACAAAAAATCTAAAGCCAGGAAGATAAAACAAGGGGTACCACAGGGTGGTGTCCTCTCCCCGTTATTGTTTAACTTCTATATTTCGAAGCTTCCTCCTGTTGTTGTTGTTGTAGCGAGGTGTAGCCCTACCTAAATGTCAGACAGGGTCACCCCGAGTGTATTGCTCTTGGCCGGGTCGATATAAGAAAACGGCCCGGGTCGTTTCGGCACGATGGGTACAGCACAAGTACTGGTACCGTTCTCGTAGAACCGGCAATACAAGAAACTAGCCGTGTAAGCCATGTAAGTCATTTAGCGTTACCCAGGGTGCACCAACGGGGAGGCGACCTACTTTTACACCCCGAAACTTCCTCCTCCACCAGAAGAAGTTACGATTGTTTCTTACGCAGACGATTGCACGATATTGGCAACTAGTACTTCCGTTGATGAGCTGTGCTCCAAAATAAATGGTTATCTCCCCTCTCTAGTCGAGTTCTTCACTGCCCGAACCTTGACATTGTCGCCAACAAAGTCTTCGGCGACCTTATTCACGACGTGGACGGCGCAGGTTGGCATGGAATTAGAAATCTATGTAGGTGATCATAAAATACCTACTGTCGCTCACCCAAAAATTTTAGGAGTGACTTTTGACACCATGCACACTTTCGCTGCCCATTCAGCCGCAATTGTCTCAAAATTACAGAGCCGCAACAAAATCCTCAAGTCACTAGCCGGCAGTACTTGGGGTAAAGACAAAGAAACGTTGTTGGTAACGTACAAGGCAATTGGTCGGCAGATCCTGAACTATGCGTCGCCGATATGGTCGCCGGGGCTTGCAGACGTTCACTGGAATCAGCTTCAGGCCTGTCAAAACACCGCGCTCAGAACCGCTACGGGGTGCGTCCTTATGTCACCTATATCTCATATACGTAATGAGGTGGAAATGCTTCCAGCCAGGGAGCATAATGAAATGCTAAACAAGCAGTACCTACTGAACTGCTGTAAACCACAGCATCCCGGTAGACAACTGCTTGAACTCATTCCGCCTCCTAGGACCATAAGGTCGCATCTACGTAAACATTTTGATGAGATCCGTCACTATATAACAACGCCGTTTGATCTACAGGTGCACAAACAGGCTTTGGGGCATATCCATACAACGTCTGTTGGCCATTACTCTGCGCTCTGTCCGCTAAACAATGTCTTATATGCCGCAACACCTGGCATTTCTGAAGAGGAGCGTCATCTTCCTCGAGAGACAAGGGTCACTCTGGCTCAATTACGCTCTGGATATTGTAGTAGGTTAAACTCCTACATATCTAGACTGAACCCTGATGTGCCGAATGTATGTCCGGCATGCGGCTCATCCCCCCACAATACCAATCATTTATTTTCTTGCTCATTTGAGCCCACTCTTCTAACACCCATCTCTCTTTGGTCCAATCCTATTGAAACTGCTAGTTTCCTTGGACTCCCGTTAGAAGATATTGATGACAATTAGGTTAAGGAAAAATACGCGTTGGGCAGGACTACACATCGTTACAACAACAATACAAATAACAGAAACTACAGCAGTTGTTCCATTACAAAATTTACTTGACCATACCGTCAAACGAATTTTGTTACTCCAAGAAGACGTTCTGCTCCACTTTAAAGGAGATAATACACTTACTTTAATTTTAAGCTATGGGTTTGATGGCTCAAGTGGACATAGCCAATTTAAGCAAATTTTTTTTTAAAATACTCCCGAGTCATTTGAAGATTATCTGGTGGAATTCTACTCCGCAATCTATAAAATTTTGCAGACCACTTAAAATTCAATTTGTCAAAGAAACAAAAGAGCATATTTTAAATGAAAAAAAGAGATTAGATATCGAAATATCGAACCTCAAATCTTTAAAATACAATACGTCAAATGATACAAGATTTGATATAAACTATAGTCTTAACATGACTCTTATCGATGGAAAAGTTTTAAACGTTTTAACTGATACGAAATCTACCCAAGTTTGTGCAATATGCGGCGCTGGACCAAAAATGTTTATGTCAGTTAAGGACATTAAGTCTCCATGTTTTGAACCTAGATCGGATAGTTTGCAGTACGGTATAAGTCCATTGCATGCATGGATTCGTTGCTTTGAATTTATCGTTCATCTTTCTTACAAACTTGATCTAAAAATATGGCAAGTAATAAGCAAAGAACATAAAGAGCAAATAGAAGAAAAGAAGCGGGAAATTCAAAAACATTTCTGGGACGAAATGGGTCTACATGTCGACAAACCCAAGACAAACGGAAGTGGTAATACCAACGACGGTAACACAGCGAGAAGGGCATTCTCAAACGCAGAATTGTTTGCTTCAATTACTAAAATAGATTTAAGTTTTTTAAAACGCTTACACATAATACTCGTTGCAATATCGTGTGAATACGAAGTAAATACCCAGCTATTTCAGAACTACTGTGAGGAAACAGCAAAATTGTATTTTCAGCTTTACGATTGGAATCCGATGACACCAACTCTTCATAAACTGTTAGTGCACTCTTCGCAAATATTGGAGTTTGCGATACTGCCACTCGGTGTTTTTGGCGAAAACGCGTCGGAAGCGCGTAAAAAAATTTATAAAAGTGATCGTATCGGACATGCCAGGAAAGATTCAAGAGTGCACAATATGGAGGATGTTTTCGGCAGAGCTATGGACTCTTTTGATCCACTATTATCTTCATTACGGAAAAACAATAAAGCCAAACAAAAATTTTAAAAATGCCTGACATCTCTAAGGAATGTGAATTACCTTCCACCTCAAAAGCGGCACTAAGCGGGACTCACTACGAATCTGAGGAGGACCTTTATGAATATCTTTATTCATTCGAACTTGAAACTGATCATTCTTTTGATAATTGTAACGGTAAGATTTTAAAAACACATTTCAAATAAACAAACTTTAAAGTGATATAATTTCAGATGGAGATGTTCGTGATGCAGAGTCGCACTTTTAGGTTTTGATTTTGTGTTTTTTCGAGTTCAATAAATGCTGTTTATATCGAAATATAGTTCCTGATACAGAGTTGCGCTTTTAGGTTTTGATTTTTTTTTTTCGAGTTCAATAAATGCTGTTTATATCGAAATATAGTTCCTGATGCAGAGTCGCACTTTTAGGTTTTGATTTTGTGTTTTTTCGAGTTCAATAAATGCTGTTTATATCGAAATATATAAAAAACTATCTTGTTTGAAATTAAATTTAAATTTATAGTTTCCACTTTGTATGGCAGCAGTAGTGAAAAATGGGCGTGGCCCGCCCATTTTTGCCACAAGACGTTATTTTCATCTATAAATACCCCATGCAAAATTTTAGACCGATAACTTAACCCCAACTATTTTATTCCTCAAAAATTCAATTTGGAACCATAGTGCAATGATACAAAGGCGATGGACGCAAGCGATACCTCGTTCGAAAGGAAATTAAAATACGATTCCAACGACGTATAAAATGTCTAACAATACAATAGTGAAAGTTTCATTTAAATCCATTCAGCAGTTCTCGAGTGATACGAGCACAAACATACAGACAGAAAGATAGACAGACAGACCGATAAAAGTTCTAAAAACGGTTGATTTGGACTTTATTGACTTAGTAATGATTAATACTATGAATACTTTTTTGAATATCTACAATAAACAGATATCGACCTTTTACAATTCTGTTAAGAGTAGAGATGTTGAAAGTTACAAAAAAAATCGTTTCCTAGATCTTGGTAATATTACGCTTAAAGTGTTTGCAATTATACACACTAATTCTCGAAAAAATAAAAAGTTCCTGATTTTTACAACTTAGCATGAAAAAAACATTTTTAAAATCCAATTTTTTTCAAAAATCTTAGGTTGGTAGGTAGGTAGGTTGCGGTGGCTGCTAGCAGACAGCTAGCACACGTAGGCCCCGAAGGTCCCGTTGTTGTTGTTGTTGTTAACAATGCATTGCCCTGTCTAGAGTGTATGATCATTCCGAAGATCTTCATCAAGCTCTTCTAAGGGGAGTCCAAGGAAACGTGCAGTTTCAACAGGGTTTGTCCAGAGGGACAGAGGGGTTAGAAGAGTAGGTTCAAATGAACAATTGAAGAGATGTAGAGTATCATGGGGGGTCCTACCACATGCAGGGCATGTGTTTGAGATTGTGTCATTAAGTCTGGACAAGTAGGAGTTTAACCTTACACTATATCCAGACCTAAGCTGTGCCAAGGTAACTCTTGTCTCCCTTGGTAAGGTGCGTTCTTCTTCAGCAATATCCGGTGGAGGACTGTTCAGAACGGGGTTCACAGGTAGAGCTCCGACAAAAGTATCTACCGACTCGGTGTGGATGTCGGTTAGAGCCCGCTTATGATTCTGCAGATCAAACGGCAAGGCAATATGATGCCGGATCCCATCATAATGTTTACGGAGATGTTTCCTTATGTCTCTCGGGGGCGGATCTGTGTCCAAATGATGACGGTTTGGATGTGCTGGCTTGTGGCAGTTCAGAAGGAATTGCTTGCTCAGCATTTCCGCATGCTCTTTTACATTGAGCAGTTTTGCCTCCTGATGGAGGTGAGACTCGGAAGACATGAGGAGACATCCCGTAGCAGTTCTGATGGCAGTATTTTGGCAGACTTGTAACTTCGTCCAGTTGGTGTTATGTACATTAGGCGACCATATGGGTGCAGCATAGTCAAAGACTGGTCGGCCAATGGCCTTATATGTAGTCAGCAACGTTTCTTTGTCTTTTCCCCAAGTACTGCCGGCAAGTGACTTGAGGATCTTGTTGCGACCACGTACCTTTGAGACCATTGCAGACACATGACCAGCAAATGAGAAAGTATTATCCAATGTCATCCCTAATAACTTTGGGTGGCTGACAGTTGGTAGCTTAGTGCCGTCAACGAAAATGTCTAATTCATTTCTCACCTGGTGCGTCCACGTCGTAAAAAGCGTCGCCGTTGATTTAGTCGGAGATATCGTCAGATCTCGCTCTGTGAAAAACCTGGAAAGGTCGCAGAGGTAACCATTGATTTTATTACAGAGTTCATCAGTATAGGGGCCCTTCCCCGTCGCCATTATTGTACAGTCGTCAGCATAAGAAACGACGGAGACACCCTCTGGTGGTGGGGGCATCTTCGATAGATAGAAATTAAACAGTGTCGGGGATAGGACACCACCCTGTGGCACCCCCTGTCTAATTCGTCTTGGTTTTGATGTTGCGTTTCTAAAGTTGACCGACGCCTGCCGCCCATTCAAGTAATTAGCGGTCCATCTCTTTAACCCATCAGGTATTTGTGTTTCTAATAGATCTTGTATGAGAGTGGCATGGTTGACTGTGTCAAAAGCTTTCGACAAGTCAAGTGCCACTAACACAGTCCTGTGATTTGGTTGGTTTTGATTTAGACCGCTATTTATTTGCGTTGTAATGGCATTGAGTGCGGTGGTGGTGCTGTGCAGCTTACGGAAGCCATGTTGATGATTAGCCAGGTGCAGATTTGCGGTGTAATACGGGAGCAAAATGGACTCTAGCGTCTTCACTACCGGCGACAAAAGTGATATAGGGCGATATGAATCGCCTATGTTTGCCGGCTTTCTAGGTTTTAATAATGGAACCACTCTCGCCTTTTTCCATATTTCAGGAATGACGAAAGTGTTCAGTGAAAGATTGAATAGAGCCGCTAAGTATTTGTGTCCCTCCTGGCCTAGATGTTTCAGCATCTTCATGGCAATGCCGTCGGGGCCGATGGATTTTGAGGGCTTAGCCTGTCTGATGGCTTCCTTGACCTCTGAGGCAGTGATGACAATGGGCGTGTTTTGGTTTTTGTATTTACGCGCGTGTCGCATGGTTCTACGTTTAGCTCTATCGGGTGGGGAATGTAGTACAAATTGTCTACAGAAGGAGTTCGCACATCCCCTAGGGTCCTTCTTCACCCTGTCACCGAAAGTAATATGGGCAACTTGAGACAGGGGGTATGTAGATGTTAATGATTTGCAGATCGACATCGCCTGTACGGATGGTAATACCTTGGCTTTCTAAGATATCATCAGTTCCTTCGATGTCGGTATCAAATAGATGATACTGTACAGAGTTGTGCGTTATGAACGCTAGACCACCTCCCAGACCTCCTGTTACTCTATGACGGTCTTTCCGGTGGATGTTATATCCGCCATATGTAATGAGGTCCGACCTAGGACTGAGCTTGGTTTCTTGGACTGCGGTAAGTTTTATGTCACATTGCGTCATCAAATTAGTTATCTCTGCGATCTTACCAGTTAATCCGTTACAGTTGTGCTGTAAGATTTGGAAGTGCGCCGGTGGGGTCGATGTCAAGTTAACCATAGGCGTGAGAGACGGATGTGTTCGCCCAGGTGTTGGTAGGCTAAGACCAAGGCTGAGCCTCAGCCTAGTTAGCTGTGGACCAGGGGTAACCGGGTTGGCTGGCGTCGTAGGTTGAGGCGTGTTACAGCATGGTGCGATGAACGCATCCGTCCAAAGATTCCTGTTAGCGAGCCCAGAGCATAGATGTACGTGGCATTGGCCTAAGCAGTTATTGCATTTGACCGATGACGCGAGCGTGTATAATCTTTGCCGACAAACAGTACACGTTGTTGTTGTTGTTGTTAACAATGCACTGCCCTGTCTAGAGTGTATGATCATTCCGAAGATCTTCATCAAGCTCTTCTAAGGGGAGTCCAAGGAAACGTGCAGTTTCAACAGGGTTTGTCCAGAGGGACAGAGGGGTTAGAAGAGTAGGTTCAAATGAACAATTGAAGAGATGTAGAGTATCATGGGGGTCCTACCATATGCAGGGCATGTGTTTGAGATTGTGTCATTAAGTCTGGACAAGTAGGAGTTTAACCTTACACTATATCCAGACCTAAGCTGTGCCAGGGGTCCTTCTTCAGCAATATCCGGTGGAGGACTGTTCAGAACGGGGTTCACAGGTAGAGATCCGACAAAAGTATCTACCGACTCGGTGTGGATGTCGGTTAGAGCCCGCTTATGATTCTGCAGATCAAACGGCAAGGTAATATGATGCCGGATCTCATCATAATGTTTACGGAGATGTTTCCTTATGTCTCTCGGGGGCGGATCTATGTCCAAAAGATGACGGTTTGGATGTGCTGGCTTGTGGCAGTTCAGAAGGAATTGCTTGCTTAGCATTTCCGCATGCTCTTTTACATTGAGCAGTTTTGCCTCCTGAAACAGTACACGTCGAGACAGGTGCAAGAAGATGTTGATCCTGACTCACGTGAGAAATTAAACGGGAGGGGGGTGTGACAAAGAAACAGACAGAGACTGATGCTCGGAGTTGCTCATGTCTAAACTGCTCCGGTGGGAGCAAGAGTGTTGAGCTGCTGCGCGTGATGTTGACGCCATAAGGCACGAGCAACAGTCTGGAATTTGTGTGGCGGGTATAGCAGAAATGCTGCTAGTCGTTAAGACATTATTATTATTATTATTAGTATTGCTACTAGAAGGTGGCGGTAGGGGTGCGCTTGAACGGCGCTTACCGCAGGACGCCCGACGGCGCAAACAACAAGGGTCCACGAAAGTACTAAAGAAAGTACGGGGTCTGTGGATGTTAAGGTTAAGCCCTGAACATCCAGATTTATGGAGCCATCTCTTACACGAGAAGCATTGCACAGAATGCGACCGTTTAATATATATTTTTTTGCAACAGACACTGCATATCCATTCTTTTGGTCCGGGGTTCGGCTCAACGCCCGCCCGTAACAAAAGAATATCTTGCAGCCCTGCTGCAAGGGGGGAGGATGATAGTTTCGGAATGGGACAAAACATACTAAACAGGGTTACATTGAAAGTGACAATCCTTGGCCGAGGTAAAACCCCGGGTGGTTCCACTGCGCAGAGATCCATGGCGATGTCCTGGGTTTTCTGCTCTGAGAAGTGACTGTACATAGGGAACCAAGGTCCCGTTGTGATACCACGTGGATCTGGATGACCCCCTACTCGAACCACTTTGTGGATTCCGCGAACCGCAGAATATCCTTCGGCTTAATGGACGCTACCTCGCCGAGGTGATTAAGAATACCAAACCCCAGGTATTTTAACCTAAAGCCCCACAGCGCAGGACACTCACATAGGAGATGCCTCACAGTTTCGGGCTCCCCGTCTCTGCAGCTTCTGCAGAAGTCATTTAAGGGAATGCCTAACCTTTCGGCATGTCTGCCCAAGCCTATATGCCCCCTTAGAATCCCCATTAATAAAGAGAGTTTCTCCCTCCTCGGAAGACCTACTCGCACTAATCTCTGGCCATACCAGGTTTGCATGACTGCAAGTGCTGATGTTATCCCATCTGTCACTTGCTTGTTGGAGGAACTTGTTCCTCGTCAAGAGCTTACTGGTCGCGAGCGGCAGGCCTAAACCCTTCCAGGACTGCGAAAGTGGAGCGGATGTGCCCCCTCTAGCAAGCTCGTCTGCCATCTCGTTTCCCGGTATGTCGCAGTGTCCAGGCACCCATACCAAGTGGATCGAGAGTTGCTCAGCCATCTCGTTGAGATATTTGCGGCAGCTCTCCACAGTCCTGGAATTACATGTATTATCCCCCAGCGTCCTGAGAGCTGCTTGACTATCTGAGAAGATGTAAACATCACCATTATTGATGTCTGCTTTCTTCAGAAATTCCACAGCTTCCTGTATAGCAGGCACTTCTGCCTGAAAGACACTTCAGTGGTCGGGCAATCTAAAGCTAAGATTGAGGCTCAGCTGGGGAGCGTACTCCTCCTCCAACCTTGTTATCAAGTTTTGAGCCATCTGTGTATATATGCATTGAGCCGTTGTCTTGGGAAGGTCCTCTGTCCCAATAATCTCTTTCCGGAATTAAGATTTGATATTTCTTCTCGAAACAGTACTTCGCTGTACAGTAGTCCGAACTGTACACGGGGAGATTATTCAGGATGGATGAATGGCCTTCCCCAAAGGATCCCCATCCTGGTAAGTTTCTCAGTCGTAAAGCGGAACATGCCGCAAATAGTTTACCGCACAAGTCAATCGGTAAGATGTTTAAGATTGCATTCAGTGCGTCTGCCGCTGTTGTTCGTAGCGCCCCACTAACACATATGAGCGCACTTCTCTGCACTCTTTGGAGTATGATGGTATTGGAGCTCTTCTCCAGACCCGTCCACCAGACTAGGACTCCATACAGAAGAATTGGTCTAACCACCGCAGTATAGAGCCAAAGTGTAATTTTTGCCCTATGGCACCCCTACAAGAGTATAAGGCCACTAGTGCCTTTCTAGCACGCTCCTGGATGTTCTCTTTCCATGAGAGCTTTTTATCAATGATTACCCCCAGGTACTTAGCAGAGTCACCCAGTTTGAGGGTGGTATTACCTAATACTGGTTGTTGCAGCGCCGGAATTTTGTATTTCCTGGTGAACAGAACCAGTTCTGACTGTGGCTACCCATAGAAGAGGAGAGAGGATTCCACCCTACGGCGTGCCTCTGTTGACTACCTTGTCCACCGACACCCGGATACACGTCAGAAGTTGGTTCACGAAGGACACTAGCCACGGTTCGATGCCCAGGGCCGTCAGAGCCGCCGTGATCGCTTCCGGTGTGACGTTGTTGAAAGCCCCCTCAATATCCAAGAAGGCTACTAATGTAAATTCCTTATTAGCTAAAGATTTCTCGATATGTGTAACGATCTCGTGCAACGCTGTCTCCGGGGATCTACCTTTCATATACGCATGCTGCGATGATACGATTTTGCTCTCTAGCTTCTCTCTAAAGTTTGGCTCTATAAGCCGCTCCAGAACCTTGAGTTGGAAGGACGCCAGACTGATAGGTCTGAAGTCTTTTGGACCAACGTGAGATGTTTTACCTGCCTTAGGTATGATAGTCTAATGTAGCTGGCTGTTAGGGTAAGGCTAAGGTGGCAGGTGGCATGGTGGCAATCCCGCTAGCTCGTCGGATGGGGTAGGTTTTTGCTCACCAGCCTTACCTACAGCTACACAACAAAAAAAGGTTCATGCCTGGTGACATCTACATAGGAGAAAGGGAGAGAAAAAGACTTCCATTGTCTCGTGACGGGCTCTGCCTTGAAGTGGTACTGGCAGGTCTTAGAGGACCACTCGGACGAACCCGATTTTGGGTACCCCGAGCTAAGGGCGGAGCTGCTAGCCCACTTCAAGACAGCGGAGTCCGATTACGAGATAATCCGCGAGATAATGTAGCGCAAACAACAGCCACTGGAAGGGTTCGACGACTTCTACGGTGAGGTCCATAAATTGACTTTCCGGCTCCGGAAAAGCATCCCAGAGAAGGAGCTGGTAGGGATAATTAGGGGGAACCTGAAGCCCTACTTAGCAAATTTGACGTTTGCGTCGAAAATCGATACGTTGGCTGAGCTGAAAGCTTAATGCAGGCGAGCGGAGCGGCTCATGAAAGAAAATAAGAGTAGGACCAAGGCAGTCAGTGAGTTAGGGTACCCCGAAGCGCCACCTGGGAATGAGGAAGCAAACCAGACTCCCGTAGACGCGATCTCCAACAATTTCCAGCGTGAAGCGCCGTTCCAGCAGCAAACGCCTGCAACGCAAGGAACTTCGGCACAGACGAAGCCGTCTTTTGTTCCCAGTCCAACAACAAATTCGTTCTGTGCGTCACCTTATCATTTAATGTTGTGTTATGCGTGTGGAATGCCTGTCGATTACACTGGTTTACAGCCAAAATGCACCAGAGACGCCATAGTGAAATTCCTATGTAAAATCACCTCCTAATTCCGAAAATCAAGGTTATTTTTACTTGAATGGTACCGTTTTTGAGATATTTACGATTTACCGTTATTTCAAAAAACAAAAAAGATGGCTCCACTTAATCGTGTATATCTCAAGAACAAACTGAGCTCTTCCAAAACGGTTTGAAAAATTTGAAAGCTAATAAAATTTACTATAATCAGTACATACAACACTTTTTGCTAGGTCCTCCAGATTCAAACATATTGAACAATCATTACGGATTTTTTAAATTTTTTTTGTAAAAATATAAAAAAATTTGTACTTTGCGAGGAAGCATCTCGAAAACTTTTTGTTTTTTAGCAGATATTTCCCCCCCCCCCCCCCTCTAAGCTCTGTTTTATTACAAAAAAAACAAGCTATCAGTGAACAAAATCGATGAACTAATACAAAAGTTATAAGCATTCAAGTAAATATATCCATTTAATGCTTAAGTACCCTACTGGTACATATGTGTTAGTATTCGTATATCAGTTAGTTAGCAGGTAGATTTTCGAAAAGTTATTAGATACAAAAAGCTGTTAGTGTCGTTTTCTCAAACCTAGGTACATTTCAAACAAGAGCATATTTTTGAGGCAGGTAGTGTTTTCTTTGTAGAACTAGGGAACCTTTTTGTTTAGGTAGGCTTGAATTTTTACTGGATCTAAGTATAAATAAGAGTACATGCGCCTTGTTCCTTCATAATATCTGCAAGGCTCGCCGGATACTGTTCAGTTTATAATTGCAGTTTATAACCCGTCATTTACTTAAAAATAAAAAATGAATAAAAGGGCGCGAGAGTTTGAGTGTACAAATGATCCAGATATGTTCTGTTTCATCTGCGGTAAATTTATTGTTAAAAGTATGAGACGTGTGTTTTCAAATCCTTTGAAAGTTACATACGATAAGTGTTTTGGAATTGAGCCTAAAAACAATGAAAAACCATGGACACCGAATACTGTGTGCACCACATGCCGAGTCGAATTGATTTCTTCGGAAACCGGAACAAAAAGTTACGTTGTAAAAATTAGGAATTTGTTCCCTTTTAATGCATAGCTGACTAATTTCTGAAACTATCTATTTAGGCGGTGTGTGAAATTACACCAATGAAGTGGAGGGAACCAACTTTCCATTCAACGGACTGCTATATTTGTACTACAAAAGTACTTGGGGTTGGAAAGTCCAGAAAAGTAACCTATGCGAGCGTATCTACAGTGTCATTACCAGAACTAATTTCAACAGAAGCGACATTGCCAGAATCAAATTTAACTTTAGTTCCGGCTCCAGTTTCATTGTCAACAGTAGTATCTGATTACGCGGCATCATGTTGTACTGAATTTCAAACGGAAAACGAAAGAAATTCTTTGTCACAAGCACAACTCAATGATTGGATAAGGGATTTGGAATTGTCAAAGGAAAAGGCCGAACTACACGCCTCTCGAATGCAACAATTTAAATTTGTTTCATCCGATGTTAAGGTAACATATTATAGAACTCGTCACGAAGAATTTTCCAAGTACTATACGAAGGAGGACAGTGTTTGTTACTGCAAAGACATTGCTGGTCTATTCAAACAATTTGGTGAACCATATGATTCAAAAGAGTGGCGATTGTTCATAGACTTCTATAAATTAAGTTTAAAGGCCGTATTATTGCATATTGGCAACCAAAAGCCATCTATCCCGATCGCGCATGCAGTAAATACGAAGGAAACATATGAGATAATGCAAAAATTGCTCAAGTTAATCAAATACGAAGAACATGATTGGAAAATATGTGCCGATCTTGAAGTCGTTGGAATGCTATGTGGTCTACAAAGTGGATACACAAAATACTGTTGCTTTCTATGCAAAGGGGATAGCCGAGCTCGTCAAGACCACTACATCATAAAGGATTGGCTATGATGGGCGACTACTGTTGGTTTCTCATAAGAGAAACCGATCCTAATCTAAATAAGCGTCAAAACAAGACACATAACTTTTTCAATTATAAAATAAGATCATAGAGTTAAGACAGAACCATATGTACATATGCTATTATTTGTAGGGTACTTAAGTATTAAATGGATATATTTATTTGAATGCTTATAACTTTTGTATTAGTTCATCGATTTTGTTCACTGATAGCTTGTTTTTTTTTTGTAATAAAACAGAGCTTAGAGGGGGGGGGGGGGGGGGAAATATCTGCTAAAAAACAAAAGGTTTTCGAGATGCTTCCTCGCAAAGTACAATTTTTTTTATATTTTTACAAAAAAAATTTAAAAAATCCGTAATGATTGTTCACTATGTTTGAATCTGTAGGACCTAGCAAAAAGTGTTGTATGTACTGATTATAGTAAATTTTATAAGCTTTCAAATTTTTCAAACCGTTTTCGAATAGCTCAATTGGTTCTTGAGATATACACGATTAAGTGGAGCCATCTTTTTTGTTTTTTGAAATAACGGTAAATCGTAAATATCTCAAAAATGGTACCATTCAAGTAAAAATAACTTTGATTTTCGGAATTAGGAGGTGATTTTACATAGGAATTTCACTATGGCGTCTCTGGTGCAGAAAAAAAGTTGGAATTTGTGATCCAGTGTTATTACCTCGTTCGAAAGGAAATTAAAATACGATTCCAACGACGTATAAAATGTCTAACAATACAATAATGAAAGTTTCATTTAAATCCATTCAGCAGTTCTCGAGTGATACGAGCACAAACATACAGACAGAAAGATAGACAGACAGACCGATAAAAGTTCTAAAAACGGTTGATTTGGACTTTATTGACTTAGTAATGATTAATACTATGAATATTTTTTTGAATAGCTACAATAAACAGACATCGACCTTTTACAATTCTATTAAGAGTAGAGATGTTGAAAGTTACAAAAAAAATCGTTTCCTAGATCTTGGTAATATTACGCTTAAAGTGTTTGCAATTATTTTCGAAAAAATAAAAAGTTCCTGATTTTTACAAAAAAACATTTTTAAAATCAAATTTTTTTCAAAAATCTTAGGTTGGTAGGTAGGTAGGTTGCGGTGGCTGCTAGCAGACAGCTAGCACATGTAGGCCCGAAGGTCCCGTTGTGATACCACGTGGATCTGGATGACCCCCCTACTCGAACCACTTTGTGGACTACGCGAACCGCAGAGTATCCTTCGGCTTAATGGACGCTACCTCGCCGAGGTGATTAAGAATACCAAACCCCAGGTATTTTAACCTAAAGCTCCACAGCGCAGGGCACTCACATAGGAGATGCCTCACAGTTTCGGGCTCCCCGTCTCTGCAGCTTCTGCAGAAGTCATTTAAGGGAATGCCTAACCTTTCGGCATGTCTGCCCAAGCCTATATGCCCCCCTAGGTAGGTAGGTAGAAGTGGCTGCCGCAAAGGCACACCTAGGCCAGTAATAAAAGGCCCGTTGTGATACCACCAAACACTAGGAAAGTCAATCCCGGGGCCCGGCCATATGGAAAATCCCAGTGCTGTCGGGACTCTCCATATAGCCGAAACCCGGGACTGACACTCCTAACCGACACCGCTACCCCTCCTCGAACCATTTTGATAACTTGATGAAGGCCATCAAGTCTTTTATGTCTAGCTCCGCGACCTGGCTTAAGCTAACCAGGAAGGGAACTCCCAGAGAGCGCCTTCTCGCTCCGCTTAAGGCCGGGCAGTTGCAGACGAGGTGCTCCACCGTTTCCTCTTCCTCATCATCTTTGCAACTCCTGCAGCATCGTCGGTAGGGAACGCCTAGCCTTGCTGCGTGCCTACCAATAAGGCAGTGCCCGGTTAAAACACCTATTAATATGGAGATTTCCTTCCTTTTTAGGGCGTATATGTGTCTAGATCTTTTAAGATCGCATTTTGGCCAGGTTTGCTTGGATATCCGGCACCCTGGGGCTTGTAGCCATCTTTCGTTGGCTTCGCGGAGTGTATGCTCCTTCAGCATTAGCTTGCACGTGGCAAACGGCATACCTATGCGCTCTTTATCTTGAAGAATCTGCTTGGTCGTGCCCTGCCTGGCAAGTTCGTCTGCCCTACAGTTTCCCTCAATGTCCCTGTGTCCCGGGACCCATGTGAGGTTCACGCGGTTCTGTTGGGCCATCTCTTGAAGAGATCGACGACAGCTGAGCGTCAGTTCAGAGTTGAACGAGTAAGAGCCAAGGGATTTGATGGCCGCTTGGCTGTCGCTGAAAATACAGATATCCTGTCCGATGGTGCGTTCACCTATCCAAGTCACGGCGTCCATGATTGCAGAAACTTCAGCCTGGAAGACGCTGCAGTGATCAGGTAGTCTAAAGGAGAGTTCTAGGTCCAAATCCCTTGAGTAAACCCCTCCTCCGACTCTGCCGTCTAACTTCGAGCCGTCGGTGTATATACAAGTGCCGCCATTAGTAGCGGGACACCGATCTATGTTCTCCCAGTCTTCCCTGCTGGGAATGTTTATTCTAAAACAACAATCTCCGACTGTTGTGGTCGCACACCGATCTGTGCTCAGAGGGAGAAAGCTGTAAGATCTTAGAATACAGGAGTGTCCAATAGTGCTTGCGCCCCAGACGGACGTTTCCCTTAGACGCACAGCCGATGCTGCTGCTGCCCGGTACCCTTCCAGATCGAGTGGCAAAAAGCCAAGAATGGCCTGGAGAGCTTCATTGGGCGTTGTTCTTAACGCCCCGCTTATACAGATCATGCTCGATCTGTGGACTTTTCCTAACAGATTTAGGTTTGTTGCCTTTCCTAGCGCAGGCCACCATACCACGACTCCATACAGCATAATTGGCTGGATTATCGCAGTGTAGATCCATCTGCAAATTTTGGGGCTGAGCCCCCATTTTTTGCCAATGGCTCTTTTACACGTGTAAAGTGCAATGCACGCTTTCCTCTGGCGCTGGATGACATTCTCCTTCCAGTTAAGCTTTCTATCTAGAACTGTGCCTAGGAATTTGGCTTTGTCAGCTAAGTTTAGGCGCACGCCATCTAGTTCTGGTAGGTTCAGCGGTGGTATCTTGTACCGCCTGGTATAAAGGACAAGCTCCACCTTTCCTGGGTTGATGCTAAGTCCGCAGCGAGAGGACCATGAAGAAACTTCTCGCAGTGCTACTTGCATCAAGTCACACAGGGTTTGTGGGAATTTGCCCCTATATGCAATAGCTAAATCGTCTGCATATGCCACTATCTTCCCGCCCCCCTACCTTGTGTCTCGTAGCAGCGAGTTTACGGTGAGGTTCCATAGGAGCGGGGAGAGAACACCACCCTGAGGCGTTCCTCTTGTGACATAGCGTGAAAGATCAACTGTTCCCAGTGAAGAAACTATTTTCCTTCCCTTTAGTAGTTGATCAATTAGTCCAATAAGAGACCTATTTATGCCCAGGTTTGTTAAAGCAGTGTTAATAGCCTCCGGCCTTATATTGTTGAAAGCCCCTTCGATGTCCAGAAAGGCCACGAGACAGTACTCCTTTTCGTGCAATGATTTTTCAACAATAGAGACTAGGCTGTGGAGCGCAGTTTCCGTTGATTTACCTTTGGTGTAGGCATGTTGATAGCTAGAAATAAGGTTGCTATCAATAGTAGAGGAGAGATAATCGCTAATTATCCTCTCGAAGGTTTTAAGTGCAAAAGACGAGAGACTGATCGGTCTGTAGTCTTTAGGCTCATAGTGTGAGGCCTTCCCAGCCTTTGGAATAAAGACTACCGTGGCGCTTCTCCAGGAGCACGGAATGTAATTAAGAGCCAGGCAGGCTGAAAAGAGAACTACCAGCCATTTAGCTGATATTTCCAGCGTGTTTATAAGCTGTGCGGGGAAAATCCCGTCTGGCCCAGCTGCCTTGAACGGCTCAAAGCTTTTGATTGCCCACCTTACCCTTTCCTCCGTAATGGGTATGTTTACCGCCAGGTTTGTTGCAGATGCTACAGGTGCATCATACAAGTTCCCCGGAAAGTGTGTGTTCAGGAGCAGCTCCAGGGTTTCCCCTTCCGTGCTGGTCCAAGATCCGTCAGGCTTCCGTAAATAGCTAGTGGCTGTTTGAGTTTTTGATAGCACTCGTCTAAGTCTCGCTGTATCATCGACTTTTTCGACCCCGGTGCAGAAATTTCTCCACGAAGTTCTCTTCGCTTGCCTTAGAGCCTTTTTATAGGCCCTCAGTTTAGCTTTATATTCGAGCCATTCAGGCTCCGTACCGATGCTCTTGGCCTTGTTAAATTGCTTCCTGCATGATATACGGAACGAATCCAGGTCGTAAGACCACCAGTGGGGTCTATGTTTGCCGCGTGGTTTTGGTACTGGACAAGCCTGCTCTAGGGCATTTGAGAGCGCCGTTGTAAAGGTCGTTACCAGATCATCCAGTTCTCCCACTGATGAGGGGGCTTGTGGAGGTAATACTGGTAGGTCCCTAGCTAATATTTGGTTATGTAGCTGCCAGTTAGTGTTGCGTGGATTTCGTTTCATAACTGGCTGCTCAACAATAAAGTCTAACACAATTTCTATGTACCGATGGTCAGAAAATGAAGGCTCATCAAGAACACGCCATTTTCTGACCCACTCATAAGCGCCTTCGCTACAAACAGTGAGGTCTATAACCTCCCTACGAGCTTTAGTTATAAAAGTAGGCTCGTTACCCACGTTACAAACCACCAGGTTAGTTGTTAGTAGGTAGTCAAACAGAGACTCGCCCCTAGCGTTAATATCGGAGCTTCCCCACTGGACGTGATGAGCATTAGCGTCAGCTCCAATAATAAGATGGCCCGTACAGAAATTATCCACCAGATCTTTCACCTCCTTTTGTGGAGGAGGTTCTTCGGCGTCATAGGGCATATAGACCGACGCCATCGTTAGGCTGGTGCTGCCGACTGTTAAGCTGGCAGCTGTAACGTCACCATTTGAGTAGTTGGGTAATAGAAAGATGTTTAGCTCAGACTTTACAAAAATACAGGTTCTGACCTTGCCCTCATCATTGGCTTGGATGAGCTTGTACCCCTTAGTCCCCAATCCACAGATCCTAGAGCTATTGACCCAGGGCTCTTGGATAAGGACCACGTCTACGTCGCCTTTAGAAAGACGACTGCTTAAAACAGCCGAGGCTGCTTTAGATTTGTGCAGATTTATCTGAAGCACCACCAACATGAGAGAGCTCAGATATCCCTGCCGCCAGCGTGTCGTCGAGGTCTGGCCTGTTCCGGGGGCTGTCTCTCAACGAGGAGTTGTTCAGAGCACCTGCACGATTTGGCGTGGCGGGAACCCTGCTGTCTGAAGCAGCATCAACGTTAGTGTGCTCAGGCAAATATGCCCCCTTAGAATCCCCATTAATAAAGAGAGTTTCTCCCTCCTCGGGAGACCTACTCGCACTAATCTCTGGCCATACCAGTTTTGCATGACTGCAAGTGTTGATGTTATCCCATCTGTCACTTGCTTGTTGGAGGAACTTGTTCCTCGTCAAGAGCTTACTGGTCGCGAGCGGCAGGCCTAAACCCTTCCAGGACTGCGAAAGTGGAGCGGATGTGCCCCGTCTAGCAAGCTCGTCTGCCATCTCGTTTCCCGGTATGTCGCAGTGTCCCGGCACCCATACCAAGTGGATCGAGAGTTGCTCAGCCATCTCGTTGAGATATTTGCGGCAGCTCTCCACAGTCCTGGAATTACATGTATTATCCCCCAGCGTCCTGAGCTGCTTGACTATCTGAGAAGATGTAAACATCACCATTATTGATGTCTGCTTTCTTCAGAAATTCCACAGCTTCCTGTATAGCAGACACTTCTGCCTGAAAGACACTTCAGTGGTCGGGCAATCTAAAGCTAAGATTTAGGCTCAGCTGGGGAGCGTACTCCTCCTCCAACCTTGTTATCAAGTTTTGAGCCATCTGTGTATATATGCATTGAGCCGTTGTCTTGGGAAGGTCCTCTGTCCCAATAATCTCTTTCCGGAATTAAGATTTGATATTTCTTCTCGAAACAGTACTTCGCTGTACAGTAGTCCGAACTGTACACGGGGAGATTATTCAGGATGGATGAATGGCCTTCCCCAAAGGATCCCCATCCTGGTAAGTTTCTCAGTCGTAAAGCGGAACATGCCGCAAATAGTTTACCGCACAAGTCAATCGGTAAGATGTTTAAGATTGCATTCAGTGCGTCTTCCGCTGTTGTTCGTAGCGCCCAACTAACACATATGAGCGCACTTCTCTGCACTCTTTGGAGTATGATGGTATTGGAGCTCTTCTCCAGACCCGTCCACCAGACTAGGACTCCATACAGAAGAATTGGTCTAACCACCGCAGTATAGAGCCAAAGTGTAATTTTTGCCCTATGGCACCCCTACAAGAGTATAAGGCCACTAGTGCCTTTCTAGCACGCTCCTGGATGTTCTCTTTCCATGAGAGCTTTTTATCAATGATTACCCCCAGGTACTTAGCAGAGTCACCCAGTTTGAGGGTGGTATTACCTAATACTGGTTGTTGCAGCGCCGGAATTTTATATTTCCTGGTGAACAGAACCAGTTCTGACTGTGGCTACCCATAGAAGAGGAGAGAGGATTCCACCCTACGGCGTGCCTCTGTTGACTACCTTGTCCACCGACACCCGGATACACGTCAGAAGTTGGTTCACGAAGGACACTAGCCACGGTTCGATGCCCAGGGCCGTCAGAGCCGCCGTGATCGCTTACGGTGTGACGTTGTTGAAAGCCCCCTCAATATCCAAGAAGGCTACTAATGTAAATTCCTTATTAGCTAAAGATTTCTCGATATGTGTAACGATCTCGTGCAACGCTGTCTCCGAGGATCTACCTTTCATATACGCATGCTGCGATGATACGATTTTGCTCTCTAGCTTCTCTCTAAAGTGTGGCTCTATAAGCCGCTCCAGAACCTTGAGTTGGAAGGACGCCAGACTGATAGGTCTGAAGTCTTTTGGACCAACGTGAGATGTTTTACCTGCCTTAGGTATGAAAGTCTAATGTAGCTGGCTGTTAGGGTAAGGCTAAGGTGGCAGGTGGCATGGTGGCAATCCCGCTAGCTCGTCGGATGGGGTAGGTTTTTGCTCACCAGCCTTACCTACAGCTACACAACAAAAAAAGGTTCATGCCTGGTGACATCTACATAGGAGAAAGAAATAAGGGTAGGGCCAATGCAGTCAGTGAGTTAGGGTATCCCGAAGCGCCACCTGGGAATGAGGAAGCAAACCAGACTCTCGTAGACACGATCTCCAACAATTTCCAGCGTAAAGCGCCGTTCCAGCAGCAAACGCCTGCAACGCAAGGATCTTCGGCACAGCCGAAGCCGTCTTTTGGTCCCAGTCTAACAACAAATTCGTTCTGTGCGTCACCTTATCATTTAATGTTGTGTTATGCGTGTGGAATGCCTGTCGATTATTTTGTCAAAAATCCGTCCGAGTTTAAAAAAGAGAATCACTGTAAGTCCCCGTTCCATAACATGATTTGTTTTGCGTGTGGTAAAGATACGTCCTTTTGTGTTTTCAAACCAGGGAAGGGAAACTCTCAACTGGCGGAGATTACCGGGAGCTCTCGCCAGGAGACAGAATACCCGGAGTCAAAATTCTAAAGAGAGACAGCGGTGGTATAGATAGGGACAAGACAGCAGAAGGGAAGAAAGTCGTGCCAAAGAATCTACACCAGCGGAAGGTGGAATATGATGAAGCTAGACATCGAATATTTAATGAGGAAATAGTAACCAAGAAGAGGAGTTACGATAAAATCAAGAAGATGCGCGAGAAGCGAAAAATAATGAAACGAATTCATCAGAAGATAGTGTCAACGATCGTAACACTCAAGGGCGACAATCGCTTCTTCGCGAAAACAAAGATTGGAGGAAAAGATGTGCTAGCTTTACTAGATTCGGGGGCTGGCGCGAATTGTTTAGGGAAAAATTACAAATATTTGGTGGACGGCAGAGAATATAGCATCATAAGGCTGAGTAATCAGAATATTCGTACGGCAAATGGCGGGGAAACGCCCGTAGTAGGTGCTATCTCTCTGTCGGTCTTATGGGAAGGAGAAGTTAAGAATCTCGAATTCCTAATCGTGCCAGGCCTCCAACAGGAAGTTTATTTAGGGGTGGACTTTTGGCAGGCTTTCCACCTGGATGTTGTTAGTCGAGGAACGATGGTGCGTTCTACCCACACTGCCGTTGCAGAATTGGTACCCGCTGAGGGCGATTTACCGTTCGATGCCGTGCAACATGTCCTGACGAAAGAGCAAAGTGTTGCCTTAGAAAGGGTCAAGGCGCAGTACCCATGCAGTACCATGCTGTCTTGGGGTTAGGGAAGACCAACGTGGAGGAACATGTGATTAAGGTTTTGGATGAGAATCACCCAGTGAAACAGAGACACTATCCGATATCACCAGCGATCCAAAAGCATGAAAGAGGAGGAGTCAAGCAAATTACTTTCTGTGACAAGATTTGTATAAATAGAGTAAGATTTGGAAATAAAAATCAAAATTATTTTGAATGAAAACTTACCAGTATCCTCAATTTATTCTCATGCACTTTTCTGGCTGTCTGTATCGCCGGTGGCTGTAGTGGCAGTGGTGATTGTGTCGGCAACAGCAGTAATGGTAGGAGTTGTGATGGTGGTCACAAACGCAGCGGTATGGACCATCGCAGCAATAGCAGCAGCAGCAGCAGTGGTAGTAGGTGCATTACTGGCACCGTCAGCACTGGGCAAGTTATTTGCCCCAACTCCAGTCACATCCTGCAAAAGACGGCGCAATTGAGTGTTGGTGGCAATGTGTGGAAAATCCACACCCAATTCAGTAAGAGACTGAATTATATTTGCGAATATCGGCCATGGTGTCAGAACTCATGAACGACAATTGAATTTAGCTTTAATAAGTTCTTGGCCCTTCACCTGAGGTTGAAAACGTTTAACTTTATGGTTTACTTTGAAAGATGTTCGCTGATTGAACGGTTGGCTTTAGTATTTTCCGGAAGTGAAGTATCTTCCTTTCTTCTCTATTTTCTTTTTATTATTCTTTCTTTCAATATGTTATTGTTCAGTGTTCAGTGTTGCCATGAGCAACAGGGCTGCCACTGTGTACATATTATATTTTTCTTTTATTTGTAATCTTACAGTTCTTAAATTAAAAAAGAATTTTATGTGTGTAATTTTAGGGAAATCTAGTTAAATGAGTAATTTTGTATTGGTGAAATTGCAACTTTAAATGAAATTTTCTTATAAAATATAAGCGTCCGAACTGTCCGGTTTTTTTTGTAGTCTATGTGGCCCCATCCAAAAAATGAAAGAAATAGGGACTGTACATTATTGGAAAGTCTGTAGTATATCAAAGCATGTCACTAACAACAACAAAGCCACACGCCGACACCTAAATGTCCGGTTGTGGAATGTATAAATTTTGCTAAGTCAATATATCTCAAATAGGGTTCACTTTCTCACGCTGCCAAATATATGAGCAGTACAAGCAATGACGTCGCATATCAGTTTGAATATGCTTGTCACATATGTGTGTACGCGTGTGACTGCATGGCTTGCAGCCACACTCTGGCCACTTATGCATTTATGTATGTGACTGCATTACTCACAGCTACATGCCCTATATGGTTATGAATGTTGGTGACTGCACTGAGCTGCATTGTATGAACACATAGAATTAGAGTAAATATGTATTTTAGTAAATAAGACTTTTCATCATCATTTATTGGCGCTTAACCGCCTAAGCGATTTTGGCCGTTTCGTATCAAAGCATGCCAGTCATTCCTTTTTAGCGATAACCGACGCCAATTGGAAACCCCAATGGAGTTCAAGTCATCCTCCACCTGTTGTTTCCATCTCAGTCGAGGCCTCCCCCTTCCTCTGCTGCCGAATTCAGGCAACGATAGGAAAACCTTCTGTGCTGGAGCTTCTTTGTCCATTCGCATAACATGGCCCAGCCAGCGGAGTCTTTGGGCTTTAATTCGCTGGACTATGGTCAGATCTGCGTAGAGCTCGTACAGCTCGTCGTTAAATTTCCTTCGATACTCGCCGTTGGCATCACGGGAAGGGCCATAAATCTTCCGGAGAACTTTTCTCTCAAATACTCCAAGGGCCATCTCATCTTCTCTTGACATTGTCCATGAATCTGAGCCATACATCAGGACAGGTATGATGAGAGACTTATAGAGCGTGATCTTTGTTCTTCGAGAGAGGACTTTTCTTCTCAATTGCCTACTCAGTCCAAAGTAGCACTTGTTGGCAAGAGTGATTCTCCGCTGGATTTCTAGACTGATATTATTTTCGGTGTTAATACTGGTTCCCAAATAGACGAAGTCTCTCACAGTTTCAAAGACTTTTAGAGTTAAGAATTAAGACTGGCTTGATCTTGCTGGATGCTAATCGTCGGACTTGTAGCCAAAAGGAAGCAGACCGATGAGAATCGAGGAGTGCGGTGGATCTGAAACTAAGCAGCGCATGGACATTGCTACCGAAGGATTTGAAACTGACTAAATTATCACGAGCAGCGCATGGACATTGCTACCGAAGGATTTGAAACTAACCAAATTATCACGAGCAACGCATGGACATGGCTACCGCAGGATTCGAAACTAACTAAATAAATTATCTTTTTTGGGCGTTTGTATATTAACTAGAACTCTTCGGCGTCATACCGGCGCGGGAAAAGTAGCAGATTTATATCTGCTTAGGGTAGAAAAAAAGATTTTTTTTCTTCTCGAAATAGAATTTTTTTCCCCCAAAATAAAATTTTTGTCTAAAACTAAATCCCAAGAGGAATTTGACTCCATTTTCGATAAATGGGAAAGGTTTGCATTGGAAGTCGAAAACGATAACCTGGATCCTGCAAGAGCCACTGAAGAGGCTCCTCAAACATCTGCAAGAGCCACTGATGAGGTTCCTCAAACCTCAACAGTAATAAGACAAGGTCCGCAGCCGATAACCATTGAAGAATATCGGCGGCGGAACAATCAGAAAAGACAAAGAAAGGAACCGAAAATTCTTCCACCGCTAAAGCGGAAAAAGCAGACTCGAGCAGGAAAAAGGTATCGAAAGAAAAGAGAATTAGCCATAGCTTATAGAGCTTTGAATTTGGCCATGACTAACAATGAGAGAATAGAAATTCTAGAAAATATTCAACAGTTGAGAAAACTGAAATAATTTGTAAAAGAAAAGAAAGAAAAAATATTAATAAATAAATGTTGTAAGAAATAGTTTTAATTTTGAATACGCAATGCCGAGGAATTTTTCTAGACCCCGCAGGGATTTTTCCAAAACACTAGGTAGGTAGGTAGGTAGAAGTGGCTGCCGCAAAGGCACACCTAGGCCAGTAATAAAAGGCCCGTTGTGATACCACCAAACTCTAGGAAAGTCAGTCCCGGGGCCCGGCCATATGGAAAATCCCAGTGCTGTCGGGACTCTCCATATAGCCGAAACCCGGGACTGACACTCCTAACCGACACCGCTACCCCTCCTCGAACCATTTTGATAACTTGATGAAGGCCATCAAGTCCTTTATGTCTAGCTCCGCGACCTGGCTTAAGCTAACCAGGAAGGGAACTCCCAGAGAGCGCCTTCTCGCTCCGCTTAAGGCCGGGCAGTTGCAGATGAGGTGCTCCACCGTTTCCTCTTCCTCATCCTCTTTGCAACTCCTGCAGCATCGTCGGTAGGGAACGCCTAGCCTTGCTGCGTGCCTACCAATAAGGCAGTGCCCGGTTAAAACACCTATTAATATGGAGATTTCCTTCCTTTTTAGGGCGTATATGTGTCTAGATCTTTTAAGATCGCATTTTGGCCAGGTTTGCTTGGATATCCGGCACCCTGGGGCTTGTAGCCATCTTTCGTTGGCTTCGCGGAGTGTATGCTCCTTCAGCATTAGCTTGCACGTGGCAAACGGCATACCTATGCGCTCTTTATCTTGAAGAATCTGCTTGGTCGTGCCCTGCCTGGCAAGTTCGTCTACCCTACAGTTTCCCTCAATGTCCCTGTGTCCCGGGACCCATGTGAGGTTCACGCGGTTCTGTTGGGCCATCTCTTGAAGAGATCGACGACAGCTGAGCGTCAGTTCAGAGTTGAACGAGTAAGAGCCAAGGGACCATTTTTTGCCAATGGCTCTTTTACACGTGTAAAGTGCAATGCACGCTTTCCTCTGGCGCTGGATGACATTCTCCTTCCAGTTAAGCTTTCTATCTAGAACTGTGCCTAGGAATTTGGCTTTGTCAGCTAAGTTTAGGCGCACGCCATCTAGTTCTGGTAGGTTCAGCGGTGGTATCTTGTACCGCCTGGTATAAAGGACAAGCTCCACCTTTCCTGGGTTGATGCTAAGTCCGCAGCGAGAGGACCATGAAGAAACTTCTCGCAGTGCTACTTGCATCAAGTCACACAGGGTTTGTGGGACATTGCCCCTATATGCAATAGCTAAATCGTCTGCATATGCCACTATCTTCCCGCCCCCCCACCTTGTGTCTCGTAGCAGCGAGTTTACGGTGAGGTTCCATAGGAGCGGGGAGAGAACACCACCCTGAGGCGTTCCTCTTGTGACATAGCGTGAAAGATCAACTGTTCCCAGTGAAGAAACTATTTTCCTTCCCTTTAGTAGTTGATCAATTAGTCCAATAAGAGACCTATTTATGCCCAGGTTTGTTAAAGCAGTGTTAATAGCCTCCGGCCTTATATTGTTGAAAGCCCCTTCGATGTCCAGAAAGGCCACGAGACAGTACTCCTTTTCGAGCAATGATTTTTCAACAATAGAGACTAGGCTGTGGAGCGCAGTTTCCGTTGATTTACCTTTGGTGTAGGCATGTTGATAGCTAGAAATAAGGTTGCTATCAATTGTAGAGGAGAGATAATCGCTAATTATCCTCTCGAAGGTTTTAAGTGCAAAAGACGAGAGACTGATCGGTCTGTAGTCTTTAGGCTCATAGTGTGTGGCCTTCCCAGCCTTTGGAATAAAGACTACCGTGGCGCTTCTCCAGGAGCACGGAATGTAATTAAGAGCCAGGCAGGCTGAAAAGAGAACTACCAGCCATTTAGCTGATATTTCCAGCGTGTTTATAAGCTGTGCGGGGAAAATCCCGTCTGGCCCAGCTGCCTTGAACGGCTCAAAGCTTTTGATTGCCCACCTTACCCTTTCCTCCGTAATGGGTATGTTTACCGCCAGGTTTGTTGCAGATGCTACAGGTGCATCATACAAGTTCCCCGGAAAGTGTGTGTTCAGGAGCAGCTCCAGGGTTTCCCCTTCCGTGCTGGTCCAAGATCCGTCAGGCTTCCGTAAATAGCTAATGGCTGTTTGAGTTTTTGATAGCACTCGTCTAAGTCTCGCTGTATCATCGACTTTTTCGACCCCGGTGCAGAAATTTCTCCACGAAGTTCTCTTCGCTTGCCTTAGAGCCTTTTTATAGGCCCTCAGTTTAGCTTTATATTCGAGCCATTCAGACTCCGTACCGATGCTTTTGGCCTTGTTAAATTGCTTCCTGCATGATATACGGAACGAATCCAGGTCGTAAGACCACCAGTGGGGTCTATGTTTGCCGCGTGGTTTTGGTACTGGGCAAGCCTGCTCTAGGGCATTTGAGAGCGCCGTTGTAAAGGTCGTTACCAGATCATCCAGTTCTCCCACTGATGAGGGGGCTTGTGGAGGTAATACTGGTAGGTCCCTAGCTAATATTTGGTTATGTAGCTGCCAGTTAGTGTTGCGTGGATTTCGTTTCATAACTGGCTGCTCAACAATAAAGTCTAACACAATTTCTATGTACCGATGGTCAGAAAATGAATGCTCATCAAGAACACGCCATTTTCTGACCCACTCATAAGCGCCTTCGCTACAAACAGTGAGGTCTATAACCTCCCTACGAGCTTTAGTTATAAAAGTAGGCTCGTCACCCACGTTACAAACCACCAGGTTAGTTGTTAGTAGGTAGTCAAACAGAGACTCGCCCCTAGCGTTAATATCGGAGCTTCCCCACTGGACGTGATGAGCATTAGCGTCAGCTCCAATAATAAGATGGCCCGTACAGAAATTATCCACCAGATCTTTCACCTCCTTTTGTGGAGGAGGTTCTTCGGCGTCATAGGGCATATAGACCGACGCCATCGTTAGGCTGGTGCTGCCGACTGTTAAGCTGGCAGCTGTAACGTCACCATTTGAGTAGTTGGGTAATAGAAAGATGTTTAGCTCAGACTTTACCAAAATACAGGTTCTGACCTTGCCCTCATCATTGGCTTGGATGAGCTTGTACCCCTTAGTCCCCAATCCACAGATCCTAGAGCTATTGACCCAGGGCTCTTGGATAAGGACCACGTCTACGTCGCCTTTAGAAAGACGACTGCTTAAAACAGCCGAGGCTGCTTTAGATTTGTGCAGATTTATCTGAAGCACCACCAACATGAGAGAGCTCAGATATACCTGCCGCCAGCGTGTCGTCGAGGTCTGGCCTGTTCCGGGGGCTGTCTCTCAACGAGGAGTTGTTCAGAGCACCTGCACGATTTGGCGTGGCGGGAACCCTGCTGTCTGAAGCAGCATCAACGTTAGTGTGCTCAGGTTTAGCCACGATCGTGACGTCGAGGCCTTCTTCGTCAAACAGGCTTTCTTCTATCGCCGAGTTGTTCGCAGCACCATCGCAATTTGACGTGGCGGATAACATACTTTCCGCGTCGGACTCCTCTGCTTCCCCTTCCAATGCCTCGATCTCCGAGTCCTCCGGAGCGTCCGGAATAGCAGCGCGCTGTGCATCACCACGGTATACGTGGATCACAATCTGACCCAAGCCGTAATGCACTCGTCCGTTGCACCGTTTAAGGGGCTCGAGCGCTTCCTTATTCAGAGTGATAACCACCTGTCTATTGGGCCCAACCACATCATCGACCAGATTGACGCCCCAATCCTGCGTCGGGAGAGACGGATTCCAGACCTGCAGCATCTCAAGAATATTCTCGGGTTCTGCAGGGACGGCAGGAATCCATGCCCTTGCCCTTGGCCGAGCAGGAATGTCCTTCCAGTCGACTACATCTAGTCTTGCCCCTGGGTAGACTTCACCCAGTCTTGCAACTGCTGCCTTATACAGTGCGACAGTTCTTGCATCCTCGCACGCGAATATTTTGATCTGACCTTGGTGCCAGCCCGCGTCAGTGCCTCGCGGCGGACTACCCGGAGACTCACGCATTAAGCCGAGGAGGGCCCTGCCCATTTCATTCCGGACATACAGCCACTGGTCTTTGGGGATGGACCAACGGTCGTTACCTCGGTCAATGAAACCTATAAGGATTCTGTCCTTGGTTACTTCAGCAAAGCTGAGTTTTCCCACTACGGGGTTGACCTGATGCCGCTTCGGATGGGGGTCTACCTCTCCGTCCGATCTCTGGCGTTTGAAGGGATTACCGTTCACCCTCTTAGGCACATAGGGCCTCTGGAAATTTGGTATCAGAGCTTTCGCTTCCTCCACCATCTTCCTTTCTTCCGGCGACAGCTTCTCCTGCGATGCTCCCTCATATTTTTTAAGGATCCTTGCGGCCTTCCTTTTATCCCAGTACGCAGAGCGTCGGGGAGATGCCTCTTGGGGGGGATTCAGACTCGTAGTTGCCATCGCGGTCTCTCCCTTTGCGGCGTCTTCCTTCTCTTTCGAAACTCTGTAACCAGGTCGTGAGACCATTGCCCCAGATGTGAAGAGATTGGGTTTCGTACCAGCGCTTGATGGAAGTTTAGCTTCCGCCGTTTTCTGCTTGACTGCGTAGGCAGCCGCACTGCTGCTTGCTCCCATCAAGTCACTCTTACTTGATAGCAGTTTGGGGGATGACTGACCCGTAGTTTCCATCGCTGTCGGCCTCCCAGTTAACTTTGAGGCGGAGTTTGTCCTCCGGCGTTGTGTTTTCGCTTGCTCCAGCATAGTTCTTCTCTGCTGCGGAGTAAACGAAGTCGTTAATTGCTTTGTATTTTGTGTGTTCTTCATCTTGTTCGTACGACCCCTCGCCGGACAAGGCCAGCTTAGGGTCAAGGGTAGTGTAAGGGGAAGTGTGTCGTCCGCCGCGGCAGAGCCCCATACCGCGGTAGGACCATAGTTACGCCCTGAGGCGGCCCGGTATCAGTGAGGCTCCGTTCGACTACAGCCACGACTTGCCTCCCGGCTGCAAACGTCCAATGGGCACGGTATCGCATAACACCCTGGATTGGGAGGGAAAAGTTTTGCACATTTATATAGCGAGCCGCTTGCTTCAAGACAGACGCCCGCTTACAGCCGCACCTCATGGTGTACAGACGCTGCGAAAAAGACCCCGGTGAGCCCTTAAACCAAGTATGTCAGAGTGGCCCCACCGGGGCTCCCTCTCTTTCTGCCGCGAGCCTAGGTAGCTCAACGTTGCCCAGAGTGCACGAACGAGGACGCAAGAGTCGGGATTGAGCGCGGTCACTCAGCAACCACACCCCATTACACTCCAAAACACTATCTAACCAGGAATTGAATGAAGAATTTGCTAATGAGCAAACTCTTGAATGGTTGAAACAATTCTGGAAAGATATCGGAATGACCAGAGAGCCAACTATGGAAGATGTGCTCAACTCAACCACTAGAGAAGAGGAAAGTATGGGACAACTAAGAAAATATTTCCCTGAAGATTAAAAATATTTATCAAAAGTTCAGTATGGGCGGAAAAACGTCTAAAATAGATACCCCAAATGCGAATGTTGTCAATACGATTAAAGTGGTTGACCATAGTGAAGCATTGGATTTTATAAAGGTTTTGCTACTGATTGTAACTGTTTGCACTTGCCTTAGTTTGTTCCTGAAAATATACGAGTATTCAGCCCACAATAAGTTTTTGAAGAAGAAGTACCAGAGCCGTGCAGATGGTCTGGAAAAAGTATAAATAAATTATTTTTTTTTTACAAATGGAAAAGTGGAAGGATATTTTAAAGGAACTTACTAACGAGAAAATAAACGCAGAAAAGTCATACAAATGCATAAGTAAAAATGCAAAAATAAAATTAGAAACAATAAAGAAACACCTCAATATTATATTACTGTCATTGAATAATACGGGAAAAATATTACAAAGGGTAAAGCACATCCTATCAAAAGCTCACCTGGCGGAAGCTTCCCAAATATTTTTGAGCATTAGAGACAGGTTAGTATATTCGTTATCACGGTATAACATTGAATTTAAAGTACCAACATCTTATATACAAGATAAAGAGATAGACTTCGACACCAAGTTGTTAGAAGGTATTTCGGATGTTGAAGAAGAACCAGAAACAAAAGACGAAGTTCACGCAAATACTGATAAAAACGTTCAAACTGAAAGTGTTGAAAGACACGAAACATTTTCCCAAAGCAATATCGTCACAAAAGTTGCACAAGATTCTCAAACAAACCCCAAAATGGCGCAAACAATGGTAGCATTCATCAAAACTGCGTCATCGATCTTACCAGAGTTCGATGGCAAACCTGAAAACTTGTCTAGTTTTTTGGATGCCCTTGATATTCTCGAACAAATTAAAGGGGAACATGAGGCAATAGCAGTATCCATGATAAAAACAAAGCTAAAAGGCACAGCTAGAAATTTTATTAGCTCTGAAGCGTCGATACAAGAGATAAAAGAAAAACTAAAAAGTGCGATAAAGGGTGAGTCAGTAGAAGTTTTGACAGCAAAACTCCTGAACATCCAACAACGCAGTAAGACAGCTAATCAGTATACTGCAGAAATTGAAAAATTAACTAATCACTAGAGGAAGCATACATATCTGATGGTTTAACAACAGATCTAGCCACCAAATATGCTACACAAACATTTGTAAAAGCTATGTGTAAAAATTGCTCCAAGGATAAGGTTAAGACAATTATGCAAGCTGGAACGTTCACCTCAATGAACGAGGCTGTATCTAAATTAACAAATAGCTGCACAGAAATTATGGGTAACCCTAATTCACTATTGCATATACGCCAACAAAACTATTTTCGCGGTAATTTCCGCAGAAGCTATCAAAATAGCTCCTATAGAGGTAACCAAAGGCGTACACTCCCATCACGTTTCAATAATTTTAATAATAACAACAATAATAATAATAGAAATAATAACCAAAGATCCGGAAGGAATTTCGGAAGTCAATTCTATTTCAACCCTCCTGATCGATACAGGAGCGGATATTTCAATTATAAAAAAAGGTCAAATTGACCATGATGTCACAATTAATTATTCTCAAAAACCGATTTAAAGGGCATTGGTCAGGGGTTAACAAGTTCTATTGGCACAGTTACTGCAGATTTAAAAGATGATTACCTATTAATTAAATACAAATTTCACATAGTAGAAGATAATTTCCCAATCCCATGTGACGGAATTTTGGGACTTGATTTTATTAAAAAATATAATTGCATTTTAGATTACAATAAAAATGGAGACAGCCTAATACTACGTCCATATGTTTACCCAGAAATCATAATAATAGAAATGACTAATAGACCAGCCGTTAATTGCATAACAATTCCTGCAAGATCTGAAGTAATCCGACAAATCCATATTGAAAATGGAAGATCTGAATTTTTAATCCCTTATCAAAAATTACCTGAAGGCATTTTTATTGCAAATACCTTAGTAAAAGCAAACCAAACCTTTATTAGAGTCATAAATACAACAGATAAAAATGCAACCATTCAAAATTTCAAAATTAACACAGAAAATTTAGATGATTACACAATAATAAATAACAAAAGCGAAATAGTAGAAAATAATAAAGAAAAATTAGAAAGATTAAATAAAAATTTTCCAAAATTCGTTTCCCAACAGCTTAATGCACTATGTGCAGAATATATAGACATATTTTCACTAGAATCAGAACCCATTACCACTAAAAATTTTTACAAGCAAAAATTACGTATGAAAGATGATAATCCCGTTTATGCAAAAAATTACCGAATCCCACAAGCTCATAAAAACGAAATTAGTAAACAAGTTGATAAATTAATTAAAGATGACATAATAGAGCCGTCTATGTCAGAATATAATAGCCCAATTTAAAATCTCTACCGGGAAAAAAGGATAAAAGATGGAGATTAGTAGTCGATTACCGACAAGTAAATAAAAAATTAACCGCATATAAATTCCCATTGCCACGAATTGATAATATACTGGATCAATTGGGTAGAGCTAAATATTTTCCATGCTTTGACTTGATGTCCGGCTTTCTCCAAATTGAGTTACATAAAGACTCTAGAGACATCACATCGTTTACGGCAGACGATGGCACATATCGTTTTAAAGGATTGCCATACGGCTTAAAGGTAGCCCAACTCATTTCAAAGAATGATGACTCTGGCATTTGCAGGTCTCAAACCATCACAAGCATTTCTGTATATGGATGATTTAGTGGTGTTAGGTTGCTCCGAAAAACATATGATAACAAATTTGAGAGATGTATTTTCAAACTGCAGAAAATACAATTTAAAATTGCTTCCGGATAAAAGTTTATTTTTTAACCAAGAAGTTACTTACCTTGGCCATAATTGCACAAATAAAGGCATTTTGCCAGATCCTAGTAAATTTGAAGTTGTTTTAAATTATCCAACCCCAAAAAATGCAGATGAAGTTAAAAGTTTTCAATTTTATTTCAACTGAAAATAACTATTATATTTTTATAAATTGGCTCGGGACACAGGGTTTTGCTAAACCTTTGACATTGAAAATATTTTTTAAGTTATTTTCAGATAATTAATTATTTTTTTTTTTTAAATATAGTTACGTAGAATCGATAATAATTTATAAAAATGCAGATATTTTTCTATTTTCTTTTTGAAGAAACAAAATATAAAATAGTAAAGTCTGGGGACACCAATTGGTCATGTTTTTTAAGAACGACCCATATCCGCTAGCAAAGATGATTGGGATGAGTATATCAAATATTTTGCATATTGTTATAATACAACACCATCCACAGTTCATGGTTATTGCCCATTCGAGCTAGTTTTTGGGAAAATACCCCTGACGTACGAATTTTTAAAAGAAAATACCGTATGAGGCTTACGAAAAAGAAATTAAATTTAGATTACAAATAGCTCAACAAAGAGCCAATAAACTAGTAAAAGAAGCTAAAGAGAGACAAAAGTTTTATTTTGATAAAAATCTACAATATAAGGAAATAAATTTAGGAGATTTAGTATTAGTTAAGAATGAAGCAGGTCATAAGTTAGATAGTAGATACAAAGGGCCCTATAGAGTAGTAAATATTGATAATAAGAATAATAATTATACTTTAACTCAGTATAACATAGAAAACATAGGTTTAAATAATGACAATAAGAATATCATAATTGATAAAAATAGACTTAAGCTATTCGAATAAGTTAATTTCATTTTGACTAAAATGTTAGCTCGTAAATTTACAAAATAAAATTTTTACGACCATTAGGAAATCTTTTCCACAAAACGTTTAAGTTATTTAATATCATAAACAAAAATCCTACACTTATGTAAAGTGTCTCAAAGATAAACAAACTCACAAAAAAAAAAGCAAAACGTATCAGATGAATGAATAAACAAGTAAACAAACATCTAAAAACATGAGTTATGTATTGCCCACTTGAAAATTAAATAAACAAGCCGAAAAAATTGTAACATACGTCATTAGCAGGCATAACAGAAAAATTTTGTAAATACATAAATGATAAGCAAATCTGAAAAGTATCAAATCAAACACTCATAAATTATGTAATTGTAGAAATGAAAAAAAAAAAAACACTTAAATATATCACAGCTATAAAATCGTTCATATGTATTCACGATTTTTTTTTTGGAAAGGACGTGTAGTATATCATAGCATGTCACTAACAACAACGAAGCCACACGCCGAGATCTAAATGTCCGGTTGTGGAATGTATACATTTTGCTAAGTCAACATATGTCAAATAGCGTTCACTTTCTCACGCTGCCAAATGTGTGAGCAGTACAAGCTATGACGTCGCATATCAGTTTGCATATGCTTGTCACATATGTGGCCAGAGTGTGGCTGCAAGCCATGCAGTCACACGCGTATTTATGTATGTGACTGCATTACTCGCAGCTACATGCCCTATATGTTTATGAATGTTGGTGACTGCACTGAGCTGCATTGTATGAACACATAGAATTAGAGTAAATATGTATTTTAGTAAATAAGACTTTTAGAGTTAAGAATTACTATAAATAAGCCGAAATTTGATTGAATAAAAAAATTGTTATTCTGCCTTCATTGCGGCAAAAACCAATAACAATAATCTCTTTTTTTGGGCACACTTTAAGTCAACCCCAAACAAACAATCAACAAATCAATTCACAAGATCTCCTATTCGCGTATCTGCTATTAGTTTAAAACTGTCATCATTATATATCATGCCATAATTTTTTTCTTTTGAATTCTTATTTCCATTTGTGTAGTTTGAAAGAAGCAGGAAAACAAAAATTAAGAATTTCCTTATAAGTTTTTACAAAATTTTCATTTATAGTTTTCAAATACGACCGTTCAACTCATCATAGTGCTCACAACAGCTGTGTTATCAAAATAGTGCAATAAACCATAGGACACCTTAATAATAATAATAATAGAGTTGAGGTAGTGCACTGCGACCGTAAGATATATTGTGCCCTCATATGCTCAAAGCACATCTACAAGGCCGATCTCTTTCAGAAAATTCAGAATTAGGATCGGCTTTAGTTCATATATGTGCCTACATTCTAGAGTCATGGCTCCGAGGATTTTATGCCTTCTTCTAGAGATTGCATCGCATTTGCACAAAATGTGCTCCGCTGTTTCGTCCTCCGAGTCACAGAAGCGACACAGGCTGCCGGACGAGATGCCCAGTCTATGCATGTGGGCCTTGAGCCTGCAATACCCCGTGAGGACTCCTTTTATAATCCTTAGACTATTTTTGGACAGGTTTATTATCTCTTCGTAGTGTCATGTGTTATACCCACGCACCAGCGCTTTTGCCTGACGCAGCCCGATCGTCTGACGCCAGTGTTCCTCTCTCATGTCAGACTCCTCTTTCCTGAGCTTTTATTTTATCGTGTTTTCGCCGATCGCCAGGAAAGGTTCAGGGCCTATGGGCTTTGTTGCTGCCGCTGATCTCGCTAGTAGATCTGCTTGCTCATTGCCCTCTATGCCCGCATGGCCTGGAACCCATGCTAGTCTGAGGTTATTTCTTTCCGCTAATTCGCTCAGTTTCAGCACGCACTCCAGCACCAGTGAGGATTTTATCTCACACGATGATATCGCCTTGAGTGCGGCCTGGCTGTCACTTAATATAGTGATGTTCTCATTGGTATAGCCGCGTTGCAGGTTTATTCCCGCGCACAGACTTATAGCAACCACGTCCGCCTGAAAAATGCTCGGGTGTACTCCAAGGGGGACGGACAAATTGGTGCGGGGGCCGTAAAATCCCGCTCCAATTCCTTCTGGAGTTTTCGAACCATCAGTGTACCATACTAGGGTCCTGTTCTCGTGGAATCTCTCCACCTTTGAGGTGTCCCAGGTACTCTTCTCTCCCAGTTCTATTTTGAAACTCTTCTCAAATATAACTACTTTAGCTATCTCGTCCCTTGGCAGTTGGCAGATGGGCAGCTTTATTTTTAGCTTATCCGCCCCGCGGACGAGATGACTTTTCCTTTCCCGAAGCCTTCTTTTGCCATATTCAGCAAGGTTCGTTTGGCTACCTGTTCAATTACTATGTGCAGTGGGCTCAAATCAAGCAGCACCTCCATTGCCGCTGTCAGGCAAGTACGCATAGCCCCCGTATTGCATACACATGCCAGACGCTGGAGTTTAGCGAGTGATTTCCTCACTGTGCTTAGGGCTGATCTAGGAGCCCATTCTACCGCACCGTACACTATGATGGGTCGGACTATCATGGTGTACATCCACCGCAGTATTGCTGGATTACAACCCCAGATTTACCCGCTAGTTTTCTGCACACCATTATAGCCCTGGTGGCCTTTGATGTTGTATCCTCAACGTGTTTCTTCCAAAGTAACTTAGAGTCGAACGTGACTCCCAAGTACTTTACCTCAGAAACTGCCTCCAGGCGTACCCCATCTAGCGTTATTGTTCTCATACCCGTTAGGGATCTTCTTTTGGTGAAAGGAATGATGGCAGTCTTATTGGAGTTTAGATTTAATCCCACACCCGCACACCATTCTTTCGTTAGGCGCAAAGCTCTCTGGATAATATCACAGAGAGTGCTCTCAAACTTGCCTCTTGCAATAATCACTATATCGTCAGCGTACCCCTGGCATCGGATGCCGCTGTCGGTAATTTTATGCAAGAGTTCATCTACTACTAAGCTCCACAGAAGAGGAGATAAGACCCTTCCTTGTGGACACCCTCTTGTTGTTCTTATCTGAACGCTCTCTTCCCCCACGGCGCTTTCCGCTATCCTCGTACGGAGTAGTGCGTCTATCCATCGTATTATGGGTTGTTGAACTTCTTTCCGCTATAGTGCCCGGCTTACACTCGCATGTGAAGTGTTGCCGAAAGCCCCCTCAATGTCGAGGAAGGCGCACACTACCACCTCTCCACACTCGAACGCACTCGTTATCTCCGTGGTCAGCTGATAAAGGGCTGTGTCTGTTGACCTGCCTGCCCTGTATGCGTGCTGACCTACGTGTAGAGGCCTCTGTCTCAGAGTGTTCGATCTGATCTCATGGTCCACTATCTTTTCCATCGTTTTGAGAACGAAGGAAGTTAGACTGATGGACCTGAAAGATTTTGCTACTGAATAGTCCTTTTTCCCTGCCTTGGGTATGAAGAGAACCTTGGCACGTCTCCAACTTGTTGGAATGTATGCCAGCGCTAGGCTGTCTCTCATAATCCTGGACAGGTATGGGACCAGTATCTCGCCCTGCTGCAAAAATGCCGGGTAGATCCCGTCCACCCCTGGAGACTTTTAGCTCTCAAAGGATTTGATCGCCCATCTGACTGCACTCTCAGTGAAGAGATTCTTCGCCAGGTGCCATCATTGTGATGTCGGTCTTGATATTTGAGGCTCAATCTCCTCTGGTTCCGTTGTCGCATCCGGAAAATGGGCGGTCAGCAAGGCTTTTGCTCTTTATTCCCCGGTGCTCGTAAACTCGCCATTCGGGAGTTCCAGAGCCATTCTAGTTTCCCCCTGCTCCTTGGCTAGTGCCTTATGAAGCCTAGCAGCCTCTGGAGTGGAAGAAATGGTCTCACAGAAATTCCTAAAGCTATTCCTTTTGGCGTTTCTGATTGCTTTGTTGTACTCTGTTAGTCGTGTCGTGTATTCCTCCCAGTGGCCGGTGCGCCTTGCCCGATTAAAGAGCTTCCGCACATTGCATCTCATTGATGAGAGCTCACTCGACCACCATGGGGTTCTGTATTTCTTCCCCGTGGAGTCACGACAACTAGCGTTAAAAGCGTCAATCACTACGTGACTTATACTGTTAACCCTCTCCTCTAGTTCCTCTTCCGTTGTTCCCCTGTTCCTTCCTTCGATGCACGAAAGATTAAGCTCTAGTATGCTATTGAACTTCCCCCAATCAGTTTTCCTAGGGTTTTCTTGAGGCTGGTTTATTCCCACCTCAGCCCCTTCAACAAACTGGATAATGCGATGGTCCGAGAGTGAGGGTTCAGATGACACCCTCCATCTCGAGAACAGAGCATCGGCCAGATTGTTCCCTATGGTAATATCTAGCACTTCTTCTCTGACCCTAGTGACAAATGTGGGTGAGTTCCCCACGTTATATATGCTCAGGTATTTCTCTATACAGCCTGCCTGGCTCTTAGCTACATTCCGTGCTCCTGGAGAAGTGCCACGGTAGTGTTTATTCCTAAGGCGGGGAAGGCGTCTCATTACGAGCCGAACGACTACAGGCCGATCAGTCTCTCATCCTTTGTGCTCAAAACCTTCGAGAGGATAATAAATGACTACCTCTCCTCTACTATTGATAGCAACCTGATCTGTAGCTATCAGCATGCATACACCAAAGGGAAATCTACAGAAACTGCGCTTCACAGCCTAGTTTCTGTTATTGAAAAATCGCTGTATGAGAAGGAGTACTGTCTTGCGGCCTTTTTAGATATTGAAGGAGCCTTCAACAACATAAGCCCTGATGCTATAAACACCGCTTTAACAAGTCTGGGCATAAGCAGGTCTCTTATTGGACTTATTGATCAACTGCTAAGGGGTAGACGAATAGTTTCATCACTGGGCTCGGTTGACTTATCACGCTATGTCACAAGGGGAACGCCTCAGGGTGGTGTTCTCTCCCCGCTTCTATGGAACCTCACTGTCAACTCGATGCTGCCAGACACAAGCTGGGGGGGCGTGAAGGTAGTGGCATATGCAGACGACTTAGCTATAGTATATAGGGGCAAATTCCCACAAACCCTGTGCGACTTGATGCAAGTAGCACTGCGAGAGGTTTCCTCATGGTGCTCGCGCTGCGGACTGAGCATCAACCCGGGAAAAGTAGAACTGGTTCTTTTCACCAACCGCTATAAAATACCACCGCTAACACTACCAAAACTGAATGACGTGCACCTGAACCTGGCTGACAAAGCCAAGTTCTTAGGCACAGTTCTGGATAGGAAACTAACCTGGAAGGAGAATGTTCTTCAGCGCCAGAAGAAAGCGTGTATTGCACTCTACACATGCAAAAGAGCCTTTGGAAAGAAATGGGGGCTCAGCCCCAAAATATGCAAATGGATCTACACCGCAATCATTCGACCAATCATGCTCTATGGAGTTGTGGTATGGTGGCCTGCGCTGAGCAAGGCAACAAACCTTAATCTGCTAGGTAAAGTACACAGATCTTGCATGATCTGTATAAGCGGTGCGTTAAGAACAACGCCCAATGAAGCACTCCAGGCCATTCTTGGCATTTTGCCACTCGATCTGGAAGGGGGACCGGGTAGCAGCAGCATCGGCTCTGCGTCTAAGGGAAACGTCCGGCTGGGGCGCAAGCACTACTGGACACGCCTGTATTTTGGGATCCTATAGCTTTCTTCCGCTGAGCACGGATCGTTGTGCGACCACAACAGTCGGAGATAGCTGTTTTAAAATCAACATTCCCAGCAGGGAAGAATGGGAGAGCACGGATCGGAGTCCCGCCACTCATGGCGGCACTTCCATTTATACTGATGGCTCGAAGTTAGACGGCAGAGTTGGAGGATGGGTTTATTCAAAGGATCTGAACCTTGAGCTCTCCTTCAGACTACCTGATCACTGCAGTGTCTTCCAGGCTGAAGTTTCAGCAATCATGGACGCCGCGGCTTGGATAGGCCAACACACTATCGGACACGACATTTTTATATTCAGCGACAGCCAGGCGGCCATCAAATCCCTTGGCTCTTATTCGTTCAACTCTGAACTGACGCTCAGCTGTCGTCGATCTCTACAAGAGATGGCCCAACAGAATCGCGTGAACCTCACATGGGTCCCGGGGCATAGGGACATTGAGGGAAATTGTAGGGCAGACGAACTTGCGAGGCAGGGCACGACCAAGCAGGTTCTTCGGGATAAAGAGCGCTTAGGTATGCCGTTTGCCACATGCAAGCTTATGCTGAAGGAGTACACACTCCGCCAAGCCAACGAAAGATGGCTGCAATCTCCAGGATGCCGGATATCCAAAGAAACCTGGCCGAAATGGGATCATAAAAGATCAAGACAAATTTATGCCCTAAGGAGAAGAGAAATCTCCATATTAATAGGCGTATTGACTGGGCACTGCCTCATTGGTAGGCACGCAGAAAGACTTGGTGTGCCCTACCGACGATGCTGTAGGAGTTGTAAGGATGATGATGAGGAGGAAACGGTGGAGCACCTCATCTGCAACTGCCCGGCTTTAAGTGGCGCGAGAATGCGCTTTTTGGGAGTTCCCTTCCTGGTTAGCCTACGCCAGGTCACGGAGCTGGATATAAAGGACCTGATGGCCTTCATCAAGTCATCTAAATGGTTCGAGGAGGAGTAACGGTGTCGGTATAGGAACGTCAGTCCCGGGATTCTGCTATGTGGAGAATTCCGTTAATACCGGGATTTTCCATATGGCAGGGTCCCGGAACTGACTTTCCTACTGTTGGTGGTATCACAACGGGCCTTTTGATACTGGCCTAGGAGTGCCTCTACGGTAGCCACTTGAACCTAACCATATGCTCAGGTCGTTACTTATAATGGATTCTAATAGGCACTCACCTCTTTGGTTTGTGTCAGTACTTCCCCAGTGTTGGTTATGCGCATTGGCATCACAGCCGACGATCAGCGGAAGTCGTGCCCTCCTGCAGTAACTTGCCAGACTAGACTGATGGTCTGGCGGAAAGTCGTTGCTGTCGCCCGCGAAATAAGCTGCTGCAAACACCATGCTCCTCTTTTTGCCTTCAACTACCATCGTCGTTTTCACAGCTACCAAGTCCCGGTTCATAAACTCTGTAATGCAGAAATAATCAATGGAGTTTTCAACATTATACATGCTCTCGTTCTCTCCTTGGAGAGGTCCCAAATTACCTAATTTTTTCCTCGTAGTCCTCTGATCTGCCCATTTACTACCCACGGTTCTTCAATGAGCGCAATGCCTAGATCCTCCATTGCGAATTTCTTCGCTAATACAGCCGAAGCTGCTTTAGCATGATGGAGGTTTATTTGGGCGACCGTGGTTCCTGTTAGGCTGGCCATTATTGCTGCTCCATCCTCTCGTCCACCTCGGACAGCCGATCATCTTCTTCCACTCCTTCTTCTAACTGTAGGTTGTGGAGGGCGATGCCATCCAGCAGCTCCTGAGTGCTTTTCCCGCTGCGACCTCGCCCGAGTCGGTGGTTAGATTTTCGGTGGTTGGGGGCTCTGGTGCCTCCGCCACTGGCGCCTCTGCTCCTTCAACCGCTCCCTCTCCAGTATTGCCCGCACTCCCGGATTCAGTGGTGCCTGGCTCCCTTTGCTTCCAGGGTTTTACCGGTACGTAGCTGTACCGGTAAAAGACCCTAAAGCCCGCTCCCCTGATGGCTCCGTAAGAGCCCTCATCCATCGCAGCGTTAATGAGAGGCCCCCCCTCCTCAACGTTTGTACTGCTAATGCGCCCTCTTTCGGTGTTGAGATCAGCATTCTGTGCTCTTAGGAGCTTTAGCACAAACTGTATCGACCATTCTTCGCTTTTTGGGAGGAACATGGTGACCGCGTGTGTGGGAGGTATGTTGTTCCCTCTTATCGTGTCCAGGGCTACACCGTTCCACTTCGACCACAGGAAGCCCACCCTACCTTGGACCGCTCGCATCTTTGAACCGTCTAGCGATCTCCCTTTAAACACTCCATGCGTAATTGCTCTACCGAATATACGGCTATGGGGTATACAAGTCTTGCCAACGACTCTCTTAGGTTTCCCTTCATGAGGCGTACCATTTCGTACTCGGGAATGGGATTTCTCAACCGAGAACGAAGTATGCCCATGGCATGAAAATATTCGTCGATGGATTCCGCGGGTTTTTGTCTTCGCTCAGTGATTTCCCTCATTAGCTCGAAGTCGGTCTGTTGAGAGGCGAACTGCCGCTGCAAGGCGAACTGCAAACTCAGCCAGTCTAGGTTCCGGTTTGATCGAATGTACAACCAGTACCATTCTCTAGCCACGCCACTCAACAGACGATGCAAATCTCTTAAAATTTCATCCCAAGAACACCGATATGGTCTTTCAAATACTCTAACCTAAACAAAAAATCTTCAATGGTCATAGCATCTCGATGCCCTTGGTAACTAATTCCCCACTTCTCTATATTAAGCTCAGATCGGTTAGCTACGATTCGATTTTGTATTTCCGGTGGAACCCTTTCCTGAAAGGAACTTTGATTTGCCCTCGGTGGGCCTTGAAACTGTCGCTGGTATGAATGCGCATTGAACGCAGGCGACGGACCGTAAAAATGACGCTGATTTGGTTGTGTATGAACCACAGGCAAAAAACTTTGAAAATTACGTTGATGCGACTGTTTATTGTTCCCAGGCAACTGACCCAAAATTGGCCTTTCAGGGATCTGGTTTTGAACATGGACATTATTATTGGCCCTCTCGGGAACTCGCTCATTTTCGTGCCTTGAACTCCTCGACTCGGTAACTTGTTATTTGGATCGTTATGAGGCATGGTATTAGCTTTTAATTTAGATCGCGTATTAAAAGCAGGTGGTAAATGGCTCATATACGTGGTTAAAAAAAAAAATAATAATAATAAATAAAATTTGAGTATAAATGATATAAAAATATATGAAAATAAATACATAAAATATGCACGTAAATAAGTGCTTATACATACATATACAAATACAGATAATTTAAAAAATGAAAAAAAACAAAAAAAAACTATTAGATAATATAAAAAAAAATAAAAACTGGTAAAAGCAACGAAAAACAAAATCGATTACGATTTTAATAAAAAAATTTAAAATTCAAATCTAAAAAACTTGAACAATTATTTAATTTGCGGGAGTTCAGATGGCTGATTCTACGACAAGGTTCGAAAGGGTCTGGAGCATACATCAGCGTTCCTGTGATCTACAAAGTATGTGAACTCTACAAAAAAAATAATAATTTGGTTAAAAAAAAAAAAATATCAAAAAAAAACATTAGGCATCACGACCATTTACAACGGTTGAGGTCACTAAGTTTTTTTTAGGTATGGAGCATCAAAACCCATGTATGAAATTTCGGTCTCCACTCATCTTCTACACTAACGCTGAAATTACTACTATTGAACTAGTTATATATGTATAATTAATAAGAAAAAACTTTGGCCATGTTAAGAATGTAGAAATGTATTGAACTCTGTCGGTGCAGAAGAAAAATCTTGGTGATTTCTATGTCACCGTATAGCTATTGGGTGGGGTCTGATGAGCTGGATACTCGCACACTGGTGCAAAACAATTTATATCACAAAAACATAAACCGGCCACCTAGCTAGCACAGATACCAACTGTCATCATGACCCTTTTGAACGAACGGAAACAAAAAAAAGTTTAAATAAATTTACGAGCAAGGATAATAGTTTAACTATTTCCCAATCCTATTCTCCTATGCTCTATGTGCGGGCGCCAATTTAAACTTTTTTCGCGCCTAACACTATAAATATGTCACATACACGTACATTTGGCTCCTGGTGGTTCCCTGGCTAGCTCAGTATAAGATGGGCAGTGGTTCTCAACCCCCCACCAAGAGCCGGACGTACACATATTTATATTTATCTTCCTTCACCTTCTTTGTTCACACACCTCTTGGACCACAGGAAGCCCACCCTACCTTGGACCGCTCGCATCTTTAGACCGCCTAGCGATCTCCCTTTAAACACCCCAGATTCCTGACTTACCCCGTCATCAACCCATCTTCACATCCCGCCAAGAAATTTTCTATGACATCATTTCAATTTTATAACAAAATCAGGGTACACATTTATTCGAGATTTTTAAATACGAGTACATAATACTTTTTTTTTGTCCAACGACAAAACGTCCTGCCTCACGACTGATTATTTGATCAATACAACTAAACGATTTAAAAAATTGTGAAACGAAAATAAAATTTTAAGTATGGGGTTTGGGAGTGCCTGCCTAACAGAGCTCTATTAGTATTCTTCCCTATACGTTTGTATAAAAAAATGTAAAATAATAGTATTTATTTCTAGGGGCAGATCCGCTTTGCACGGTAATTGTACAAATTAATTCACTTATACACTAACATGTAAAAACACTAAAACTAATTTTTGCCAAACAAAGGAAATTTTAAAATCTTATTTAAGATTACTTAAACTTAAAATAGCCTTTAACCGCCAAGGCGATTTTGGCCGTCCAACATGTTACGCCAGTCGGTTCTTTGTTGAGCCAACTGGTGCCAATTAGAGACACCGCGTGCTCGCAGGTCTGCCTCTACTTGGTCCTTGCATCGAAGTGGTGGTCTCCCTCTTCCTCTACTTCCACCGGCGGGTGCCGATAAAAATACCTTCTGGGCCGGAGCGTCCTCGTTCATTCGCTCCACGTGTCCTAGCCAGCGGAGCCGCTGGGTTTTAATTCGCTGAACTATGTCCACGTCTGCGTAAAGCTCATACAGCTCATCATTATATCTTCTTCGGTACTCGCCGTCGCCAACTTTTAGGGGTCCATAAATCTTTCGAAGAATTTTTCTCTCGAATACTCCCAGAGCCGCCTCATCAGATGCTGTCAGTGTCCATGCTTCTGCACCATATAGCAGGACGGTACGATAAGAGACTTATAGAATGTTGTTTTTGTTCGTCGAGAGAGGACTTTACTTCTAAATTGCCTACTCAGCCCAAAGTAACATTTGTTTGCAAGAGTTATCCTTCTATGGATTTCCCGGCTTACATTGTTGTTGATAGTAATGCTGCTTCCCAGGTATACAAAGTCCCTTACTATCTCGAAATTATGGCTGCCAACAGTGGCGTGGTTGCCAAGGCGCGAATGCGCTGACTCTTTGCTTGATGCCAGCAGGTACTTCGTTTTATCTTCGTTCACCACCAAACCCATTTTTCCGCTTCCTTTTCTAATTTGGAGTCTGTGGTTACTGAGGCACACTAAAAAAAAGGTATTAAAATTTGTTCCTAATTTCGAGGTTAACCTGTAAAAAAAAACTATACTCACACTCGCACTATATTAGGATCTGTCTTACAATCCGCAAACCGGGTAAAATTACCTGTAAAAAAAAACTATACTCACACTCGCACTATATTAGGATCTGTCTTACAATCCGCAAACCGGGTAAAATTACCGCCAGTTCCTTTACTAAACAAAAAAATCATCCTTTAAACATTTTATACAAAGCTTGGATGTCTATATATGCATATATACCCGTGCGTATGTACGTAAGTACATCCATAATTACATATGTGCATATATTCATCTTACTATAACTTCATTTTATTCTCACCTATAAACTCGTAAATCCTTATATTTTGGCCGCTTGCCACTTGATTAAAATTATTTTTGATAAAAAAAATATCACTACATGAATTTAGACTTATAAAAAAATCACAGTAAAAATATACTTTACCATACACCAGCGCAGAGGCAATGATGTGCCTTATCGGTACGGTTTGATATATTATAAACCGCAGAGTCCTATCCTTCCCCTTTTATACCCTTTCATCCACTTTCCCTCCTTCCAATAACGTTACTTCTTTTTCCTTTTCCCGTTTCAGTTAGTGACTTTACCATTTCACCTTTTCTCCTTTGTGCCGCCTCTAGAACTTGTGTCTGGCAACGCTTTACCAAAAAGCTCGTTTTTTCTATTGTGAACTGTCAGTTTGTTTTGACAGTTCTATTTTATGGTAAAGTGCAAAGCAAAAAAGTGTGTAAAGTTAAATAAAATTAATTAATTGTGTTTATTTTCGGGGCTACGGAACAAAGTAAAGAGGTAAGTAAGTTTTAGTGTTCGCTGCTAACCTGATGCACACATTATTGAGGTGGCTTGCAACTCGGGGTTGGGGGATTCTTTCCAATAATTTTTTTAACGGGTAGAGGGGGTCGCACAGAGTACAAAATAAAAAAACCGGAGCCGTCGGAGGCCTATAGTTTATGAGAAATTTGCACTTAAAGTTGCAAATTTATCCAAACAAATTTACCAGTTCAATCCGATTTCGATACATTATACGCACAAAATACAACTATATTATTAAAAAACCGCTTTTCCTACTACCCGCACTGCTATTTAAATCGAATATATTAAAAAAAAAGCCAAATTATAAAATTAAAAAAACCCGCAATGTTTATTTTCACGGAATCACTGGGAAACAACAATTTGCATTACTTGCAGTTACAGCGAGTTGCCTAATGCCCATTCATGAATAAACAAACTACGTGCATATGGTTATTCAATTACACATGCATATATTTTGTTTATTCACCACTTCACATTTTCCTTTATTTATTTCGCACTTCTTACGCGAATAACCAAAATAAAACATTATTTTAAAAACCCGCCATGACTTGGCAACAACAATGCCATTCAAATAGTTGTGTTCACAGCGAGTAGTTGCTTTTGGTTATATTCACGAACAAACTATGTTATTGTTTTTTCACTGCACTTAGTTTGTTTACCTTTTTTACTTGTTCACTGCATATTTTGTTCATAATATTATATATTATACATATTATGTATACATACTGTACATATACCATAAATACAGCACATAAAACGAACACAACACGCTAAAAAAAAGAAAATTTTTAATAAACAATCGCACGATTTTTTATTAAAAATTTTCTTTTTTTTAAATAAACCCAACTGTACAGATTTCTTGATTATGGAAAAGCGGCGCAGGCGAAAATTTTTAATAAAAAATTGCGCAATTTTTTTTGGAGTGTAATGGGGTTTGGTTGCTGAGTGACCGCGCTCAATCCCGACTCTTGCGTCCTCGTTCGTGCACTCTGGGCAACGTTGAGCTACCTAGGCTCGCGGCAGAAAGAGAGGGAGCCCCGGTGGGGCCACTCTGACATACTTGGTTTAAGGGCTCACCGGGATCTTTTTCGCAGCGTCTGTACACCATGAGGTGCGGCTGTAAGCGAGCGTCTGTCTTGACGCAAGCGGCTCGCTATATAAATGTGCAAAACTTTTCCCTCCCAATCCAGGGTGTTATGCGATACCGTGCCCATTGGACGTTTGCAGCCGGGAGGCAAATCGTGGCTGTAGTCGAACGGAGCCTCACTGATACCGGGCCGCCTCAGGGAGTAACTATGGTCTTACCGCGGTATGGGGCTCTGCCGCGGCGGACGACACACTTCCCCTTACACTACCCTTGACCCTAAACTGGCCTTGTCCGGCGAGGGGTCGTACGAACAAGATGAAGAACACACAAAATACAAAGCAATTAACGACTTCGTTTACTCCGCAGCAGAGAAGAACTATGCTGGAGCAAGCGAAAACACAACGCCGGAGGACAAACTCCGCCTCAAAGTTAACTGGGAGGCCGACAGCGATGGAAACTACGGGTCAGTCATCCCCCAAACTGCTATCAAGTAAGAGAGACTTGATGGGAGCAAGCAGCAGTGCGGCTGCCTACGCAGTCAAGCAGAAAACGGCGGAAGCTAAACTTCCATCAAGCGCTGGTACGAAACCCAATATCTTCACATCTGGGGCAATGGTCTCACGACCTGGTTTCAGAGTTTCTAAAGAGAAGGACGACGCCGCAAAGGGAGAGACCGCGATGGCAACTACCAGTCTGAATCCCCCCCAAGAGGCATCTCCCCGACGCTTTGCGTACTGGGATAAAAGAAAGGCCGCAAGGATCCTTAAAAAATATGAGGGAGCATCGCAGGAGAAGCTGTCGCCGGAAGAAAGGAAGATGGTGGAGGAAGCGAAAGCTCTGATACCAAATTTCCAGAGGCCCTATGTGCCTAAGAGGGTGGACGGTAATCCCTTCAAACGCCAGAGATCGGACGGAGAGGTAAACCCCCATCCGAAGCGGCATCAGTTCAACCCCGTAGTGGGAAAACTCAGCTTTGCTGAAGTAACCAAGGACAGAATCCTTATAGGTATCATTGACCGAGGTAACGACCGCTGGTCCATCCCCAAAGACCGGTGGCTGTATGTCCGGAATGAAATGGGCAGGGCCCTCCTCGACTTAATGCGTGAGTCTCCGGGTAGTCCGCCGCGAGGTACTGACGCGGGCTGGCAACAAGGTCAGATCAAAATATTCGCGTGCGAGGATGCAAGAACTGTCGCACTGTATAAAGCAGCAGTTGCAAGACTGGGTGAAGTCTATCCAGGGGCAAGACTAGATGTCGTCGACTGGAAGGACATTCCTGCTCGGCCAAGGGCAAGGGCATGGATTCCTGCCTTCCCTGCAGAACCCGAGAATATTCTTGAGATACTACAGGTCTGGAATCCGTCTCTCCCGACGCAGGATTGGGGCGTCAATCTGGTCGATGATGTGGTTGGGCCCAATAGACAGGTGGTTATCACTCTGAATAAGGAGGCGCTCGAGCCCCTTAAATGGTGCAACGGACGAGTGCATTACGGCTTGGGTCAGATCGTGATCCACGTATACCGTGGCGATGCAGAGCGCGCTGCTATTCCGGACGCTCCGGAGGACTCGGAGATCGAGGCATCGGAAGGGGAAGCAGAGGAGTCCGACGCGGAAAGTATGTTATCCGCCACGTCAAATTGCGATGGTGCTGCGAACAACTCGGCGATAGAAGAAAGCCTGCTTGACGAAGAAGGCCTCGACGTCACGATCGTGGCTAAACCTGAGCACACTAACGTTGATGCTGCTTCAGACAGCAGGGTTCCCGCCACGCCAAATCGTGCAGGTGCTCTGAACAACTCCTCGTTTAGAGACAGCCCCCGGAACAGTCCAGACCTCGACGACACGCTGGCGGCAGGGAAGTCTGAGCTCTCTCATGTTGGTGGTGCTTCAGATAAATCTGCACAAATCTAAAGCAGCCTCGGCTGTTTTAAGCAGTCGTCTTTCTAAAGGCGACGTAGACGTGGTCCTTATCCAAGAGCCCTGGGTCAATAGCTCTAGGATCTGTGGATTGGGGACTAAGGGGTACAAGCTCATCCAAGCCAATGATGAGGGCAAGGTCAGAACCTGTATTTTGGTAAAGTCTGAGCTAAACACCTTTCTATTACCCAACTACTCAAATGGTGACGTTACAGCTGCCAGCTTAACAGTCGGCACCACCAGCCTAACGATGGCGTCGGTCTATATGCACTATGACGCCGAAGAACCTCCTCCACAAAAGGAGGTGAAAGATCTGGTGGATAATTTCTGTACGGGCCATCTTATTATTGGAGCTGACGCTAATGCTCATCACGTCCAGTGGGGAAGCTCCGATATTAACGCTAGGGGCGAGTCTCTGTTTGACTACCTACTAACAACTAACCTGGTGGTTTGTAACGTGGGTAACGAGCCTACTTTTATAACTAAAGCTCGTAGGGAGGTTATAGACCTCACTGTTTGTAGCGAAGGCGCTTATGAGTGGGTCAGAAAATGGCGAGTTCTTGATGAGCATTCATTTTCTGACCATCGGTACATAGAAATTGTGTTAGACTTTATTGTTGAGCAGCCAATTATGAAACGAAATCCACGCAACACTAACTGGCAGCTACATAACCAAATATTAGCTAGGGACCTACCAGTATTACCTCCACAAGCCCCCTCATCAGTGGGAGAACTGGATGATCTGGTAACGACCTTTACAACGGCGCTCTCAAATGCCCTAGAGCAGGCTTGTCCAGTACCAAAACCACGCGGCAAACATAGACCCCACTGGTGGTCTTACGACCTGGATTCGTTCCGTATATCATGCAGGAAGCAATTTAACAAGGCCAAGAGCATCGTTACGGAGCCTGAATGGCTCGAATATAAAGCTAAACTGAGGGCCTATAAAAAGGCTCTAAGGCAAGCGAAGAGAACTTCGTGGAGAAATTTCTGCACCGGGGTCGAAAAAGTCGATGATACAGCGAGACATAGACGAGTGCTATCAAAAACTCAAACAGCCATTAGCTATTTACGGAAGCCTGACGGATCTTGGACCAGCACGGAAGGGGAGACCCTGGAGCTGCTCCTGAACACACACTTTCCGGGGAACTTGTATGATGCACCTGTAGCATCTGCAACAAACCTGGCGGTAAACATACCGATTACGGAGGAAAGGGTAAGGTGGCCAATCAAAAGCTTTGAGCCGTTCAAGGCAGCTGGGCCAAATCGTGCAGATAAATTGTCGTTGAGAGATAGGCCCCGGGACGGGGTAGACCTCCACGACGGTACGACGGTGGTAGGGAAGTCTGAGCGCTCTCATGTTGGTGGTGCTTCAGATTAACCTGCACAAATCTAAAGCAGCCTCAGCTGCCCTAAGCAGTCGTCTTTATAAAGGCGACGTAGACGTGGTCCTTATCCAAGAAACCTGGGTTAATAGCTCAAGGATCTGTGGATTAGGGGCTAAGGGGTACAAGCTCATCCGAGCTAATGAGGAGGGCAAGGTCAGAACCTGCATCTTGGTCAAGTCTGAGCTGAACACCTTTCTCTTACCCAACTATTCAAATGGTGACGTTGCAGCTGCCAGCTTAACGGTCGGCAGCACCAGCCTGACGATGGCGTCGGTCTACATGCCCTATGACGCCGAAGAACCTCCTCCACAAAAGGAGGTGAAAGATCTGGTGGATAATTTCTGTATGGGCCATCTTATTATTGGAGCTGACGCTAATGCTCATCACGTCCAGTGGGGAAGCTCCGATATTAATGCTAGGGGCGAGTCTCTGTTTGACTACCTACTAACAACTATCCTGGTGGTTTGTAACGTGGGTAACGAGCCTACTTTTATCACTAAAGCCCGTAGGGAGGTCATAGACCTCACTATTTGTAGCGAAGGCGCTTATGAGTGGGTTAGGAAATGGTGTGTTCTTGAGGAGCATTCATTTTCCGACCACCGGTACATAGAAATTGCCTTAGATTTTTCTGTTGAGCAGCCAGTTATGAAACGCAATCCACGCAACACTAATTGGCAGCTACATAATCAAATATTAGTTAGGGACCTACCAGTGTTACCCCCACAAGCTCCATCATCAGTAGGAGACTTGGATGATCTGGTTGCGACCTTTACAACGGCGCTCTCAAATGCTCTAGAGCAGGCTTGTCCAGTGCCGAAACCACGCGGTAAACATAGACCACACTGGTGGTCCTACGACCTGGATTCGCTCCGCAAGTCCTGCAGGAAGCAATTTAATAGGGCCAAGAGCCTCGGTACGGAGCCTGAATGGCTCGAATATAAAGTTAAACTCAGGGCCTATAAAAGGGCCCTAAGGCAGGCGAAGAGAACTTCGTGGAGAGATTTCTGCACCGGGGTCGAAAAGGTCGATGATACGGCGAGACTTAGACGAGTGCTCTCAAAAACTCAAACAGCCATTAGCTTTTTGCGGAAGCCTGACGGATCGTGGACTAGCACGGAAGGGGAAACCCTGGAGCTGCTATTGAATACACACTTTCCGGGGAACTTGCATGAAGCACCTTTAGCATCTGCAACAAATATGGCAGTGAATATACCCATCACGGGGGAAAGGGTAAGGTGGGCGATCAAAAGCTTTGAGCCGTTCAAGGCTGCTGGGCCAGACGGGATTTTCCCCGCACAACTCATAAACACGTTGGAAACATCGGCTAAATGGCTGGTATTTCTCTTTTCAGCCTGCCTGGCTCTCAACTACATTCCGCACTCCTGGAGAAGCGCCAAGGTAGTCTTTATTCCTAAGGCTGGGAAGGCCTCACACTATGAGCCTAAGGACTACAGACCGATCAGTCTCTCGTCCTTTGCACTCAAAACCTTCGAGAGGATAATTAGCGATTATCTCTCCTCTACTATTGATAGCAACCTTATCTCTAGCTATCAACATGCATACACCAAAGGTAAATCAACGGAAACTGCGCTTCACAGCCTTGTCTCTTTTATTGAAAAATCGTTGTATGAAAAAGATTACTGTCTCGTGGCCTTCCTAGACATTGAAGGGGCCTTCAACAATATAAGCCCGGAGGCTATTAACACCGCTCTAACTAATCTGGGCATAAGCAGGTCTCTTATTGGACTAATTGATAAGCTACTAAAGGGAAGGAAAATAGTTTCTACACTGGGCACAGTTGATTTCTCACGCTATGTCACAAGAGGAACGCCTCAGGGTGGTGTTCTCTCTCCGCTTTTATGGAACCTCACTGTAAACTCGTTGCTACGAGACACAAGCTGGGGGGGCGGGAGGATAGTTGCATATGCAGACGATTTAGCTATTGCATACAGGGGCAAATTCCCACAAACCCTGTGTGACTTGATGCAAGTAGCACTGCGAGCAGTTTCCTCGTGGTCATCTCGCTGCGGACTTAACCGGTACAAAATACCAACGCTAAGCCTACCAGAACTAAATGGCGTGCGCCTGAACTTGGCTCACAAAGCCAAATTCCTAGGCATAGTTCTGGATAGAAAGCTTAACTGGAAGGAGAATGTCATCCAGCGCCAGAGGAAAGCGTGCATTGCACTTTACACCTGTAAAAGAGCCATTGGCAAAAAATGGGGGCTCAGTCCCAAAATCTGCAGATGGATTTACACTGCGATAATCCGGCCAGTTATGCTGTATGGAGTCGTGGTATGGTGGCCTGCGCTAAACCTGTTAGGTAAAGTCCACAGATCTAGCATGATCTGTATAAGCGGCGCGTTGAGAACAACGCCCAACGAAGCTCTCCAGGCCATTCTTGGCATTTTGCCACTCGATCTGGAAGGGTACCGGGCAGCGGAAGCATCGGCTCTGCGTCTAAGGGAAACTTCCGGCTGGAGCGCAGGCACTACTGGAACTCCGGTATTCTGGATTCTTACAGCTTTCTCCCTCCGAGCACGGACCGTTGTGCAACCACAACAGTCGGAGATAGCTGGTTCAGAATAAACATTCCCAGCAGGGAAGACTGGGAGAGGACGGATCGGTGTCCTGCTACTAATGGCGGCATTTCCATATACACCGACGGTTCGAAGTTGGACGGCAGAGTTGGAGGAGGGATTTATTCCAAGGATCTGGACCTTGAGCTTTCCTTCAGACTGCCTGATCATTGCAGCGTCTTCCAGGCTGAGGTCTCAGCAATCATGGACGCCGCGGCTTGGATAGGGCAACACGCTATCGGACAGAATATCGTTATTTTCAGCGATAGCCAAGCGGCAGTCAAATCCCTTGGCTCTTACTTGTTCAACTCTGAACTGACGCTCAGCTGTCGTCGATCTCTTCAGGAGATGGCCCAACAGAACCGCGTGAGCCTCACACGGGTCCCGGGACACAGGGACATTGAGGGAAACTGTAGGGCAGACGAACTTGCTAGGCAGGGCACGACCAAGCAGGTTCTTCAGGATAAAGAACGCTTAGGTATGCCCTTTGCCACATGCAAGCTAATGCTGAAGGAGCATACACTCCGACAAGCCAATGAAAGATGGCTTTTATCGCCAGGGTGCCGAGTATCCAAACAATCCTGGCCAAAATGGGATATTAAAAGATCTAAATATATTTACACCCTAAGAAGAAGGGATATATCTATATTAATAGGGGTTTTAACCGGGCACTGCCTTATTGGAAGGCACGCAGCAAGGCTGGGTGTACCCTACCGACGATGCTGTAGGAGTTGCAAAGATGATGAGGAGGAGGAAACGGTGGAGCATCTCATCTGCAACTGCCCGGCTTTAAGCGGCGCGAGAAGGCGCTTTTTCGGAGTTCCCTTCCTGGATAGCCTACGCCAGGTAGCGGAGCTGGACATAAAGGACTTGATGGCTTTCATCAAGTCATCTAAATGGTTCGAGGAGGTGTAACGGTGTCGGTTTTAGGAGTGTCAGCCCCGGGATTCGGCTATGTGGAGAGTCCCAATAGCACTGGGATTTTCCATATGGCTGGGTCCCGGGACTGACTTTCCTAGTGTTGATGGTATCACAACGGGCCTTTTAATACTGGCCTAGGTGTGCCTTTGCGGCAGCCACTTCTACTTACCTACCTTCTTTTTTTTTAATAAACCCAACAGTACAGGTTTCTTGGTTATGGAAAAGCGCCGCAGTCGAAAATTTTTTTTATTTCTTTTTAATTTTATTTTTATTAAAAATTTTCTTTTTTTTCTAACAAACCCAACAGTACAGGTTTCTAGGTTATGGAAAAGCGCCGCAGGGGAAAATTTATTTTATTTATTTTTAATAAACACAACGGTTTCTCATCATCATTCATCAATAACACTTGCATAATTATAGTTTAGTTATAACTACTTGATGGGTTAGTTATAACTACTTTGTGGGTTTGTTATAACTACTTTATGAGTTAGTTATAACTACTTTATGAGTTAGTTATAACTACTTGATGGTTAGTTATAACTACTTTATGAGTTAGTTATAATTACTTGATGGGTTGATTATAGATAGATTATCATCATTCATCATTAATTATAATTATAGGTTAGTTATAACTACTTTATGTGTTAGTTATAGCTACTTTAGAGGTTAGTTATAACTACTTATGTGTTAATTATATCTACTTTACGAGTTAGTTATATCTACTTGATTTGTTAGTTATAACTACTTCATGGGTTAGTTATAACTACCTGTTAGCGCTTTCGGTGGTAAATCGTGTAATTTTTATTCCAAATTTTCTTTATTTTTATGGTAATAAATGGAAATTGTTTTCTAATAATTTATTGACTGTTAGTTATAACCTCTTCATAGGTTATTGTTATCCGAAAGTGGGGATACTCTCATAATAAACACCTCTAACTACTTTATGCGGAGTGTAATGGAGTGTGGTTGCTAAGTGACCTTGCTCAATCCCGACTCTTGCGTCCTCGTTCGTGCACTCTGGGCAACGGGAGCTACCTAGGCTCGCGGCAGAAAGAGAGGGAGCCCCGGTGGGGCCACTCTGACATACTTGGTTTAAGGGCTCACCGAGGTTTTTGCGTAGCGTCTGTTCACCATGAGGTGCGGCTGCAAGCGGGCGTCTGTCTTGAAGCAAGCGGCTCGCTATATAAATGTGTAAATATTTTCCAAAAACCCCGAAACGGGTTGTGCGCTGGGTGTGGGACCCGCCACGTAAAAAACTTAATTCCAATGAAAACAAAATCAAAGCCTCGGATGAGAACCCCCTTTAATGTTGACGACCCGGCAAAACGAATAAGGCATAATGATTTGGATATTAGGGCATGTACCGGGAATGTCCGGACCCTTTCAAGGGACGGTGCCGCTGCCCGACTGGTTGATGTCCTCGTAGGCGCAAAGGCCGACATCACCGCCCTGCCGGAAATACGATGGACGGGGCAAGGAAAGACGACCATCGGTCCTTGTGACGTATACTACAGTGGCCAGACACGCGGCAAAGCGCGTGGTGTAGGATTCGTGGTGGGAAAGAGACTTCGCCGCCAAGTATTAGCGTTCACTCCTGTGGACGAGCGTCTCGCTGCGATCCGCATCAAGGCGAGTTTTTTCAACATAACATTTATCTGCGCCTATGCGCCGACTGAGGAGACGGACGACGCAGTGAAGACTCCTTCTACGATAAACTTGAACAGACTTATGATCGCTGCCCCTAGCATGATATCAAAATCGTGCTCGGCGACTTTAATGCCAAGGTGGGCAAGGAAGGAGTCTTTGGTCCTACAGTTGGAAAGTTCAGTCTCCACGATATAACATCCCCCAACGGCACTAGGTTGATTGACTTCGCCGCTGCTCGCAATATGGTCATCAGTAGTACCAGGTTCCTGCATAAGCGAATACACCAAGCCACATGGCTGTCCCCTGATCAAAGAACTAGAAACCAGATTGATCATGTCTTGATTGACGGCAGACATAGCTCCACCGTTCTGGACGTGCGTACACTGCGTGGTCCCAATATTGACTCTGACCATTATCTTGTCGCAGCCAAGATACGCACACGCCTCTGTGCAACGAAGAAAGTGCGCACAGTAACGGAAGGAAAGTTTGACGTCGAGAAGCTGCGCATGACACAGACAGCTGATAATTTCACAACTCGACTCTCACACCTGCTAGCAGAGGGCAATCCCCGACCTAACGATGTAACCGAGCAATGGAAGCATATCTCTCACTCATTGCGTACCGCCGCTGAGGCCACTATAGGGTTCCAGCGAGCCCGTTAGAACAACTGGTACAATGAGGAATGCAAAACTGCCTCGAAAAAAAGGACACTGCCTACAAGGAGACGTTGCGAACGGGCGCAACCCGCAGTGTATGGCAACAATATCGTGAGGCAAAGAAGGAAGAGAGACGCCTTTTCAGAAAAAAGAAAAGTGAGGCCGAAAGGCGTGAGTGTGAGGAGCTTGAGATGCTGGCTGACAGGAATGATGCCCGAAAATTCTATGAAAAAATCCGGCGGATGACGGAAGGTTTTAAGACCGGGGCAAGCTCCTGTAAGGACAATTATGGCGACCTGGTAACCGACGTACAAAGTGTACTTAAATTATGGAGGGAGCACTTCTCCTCACTGCTAAATTGCGAGGGAGACGTCGAACCCGATACCCCAATCCCTGACGATGGAAAAGTCGTCCCACCACCTGACTGTGATGAAGTGAGGATAGCTATATCCCGGCTCAAAAACAACAAAGCACCTGGAAAAGACGGACTACCCGCCGAGCTGTTCAAACACGGAGGCGAAGAGCTGGTAAAAAGCATGCATCAGCTCTTATGCAGAATATGGTCAGACGAATGCATGCCTCCGGATTGGAATTTAAGTGTGCTTTGCCCAATCCACAAGAAAGGCGATCCCGCTAACCGCACCAACTACCGCGGAATTAGTCTTCTTAATATTGCATATAAGGTTCTTTCTAGCGTGTTGTGTGAAAGGCTGAAGCCCATCGTAGACAAACTGATTGGACCTTATCAGTGTGGCTTTAGACCTAGTAAGTCTACCATCGACCAGATTTTCACGATACGCCAAATCCTGGAGAAGATCCATGATAAAAGAATCGACACACACCATCTCTTTGTCGATTTCAAAGCCGCTTTTGACAGCGCAAAAAGGAGTTGCCTGTATGCCGCCATGTCTGAATTTGACTTCCCTGCAAAGCTTATACGGCTTTGGCAAATGACGTTGAGCAATACCAAGAGCTCCGTCAGAATCGGGAAGGACCTCTCTGAGCCATTTGAAACCAAACGAGGCTTCAGACAGGGCGACTCCCTTTCGTGCGATTTCGTCAATCTGATGCTGGAGAAGATAATTCGAGCAGCAGAGCTAAACCGCAATGGTACAATCTTTTACAAGAGCGTGCAATTGCTGGCGTATGCCGAAGATATTGATATCATTGGCCTTAACAACTGCGCCGTAAGCGCTGCCTTCTCTGGACTGGATAAAGAAGCGAAAAAAGTGGGTCTTGCCGTGAACGAGGACAAGACGAAGTATTTGCTGTCATCAAAGAAAGAATCGGCGCACCTGCGCCTTGGCAGCCATGTCACTATTGATAGTTACAAATTTGAAACTGTGAGGGACTTCGTCTATTTGGGAACCAGTATCAACACCGAAAATAATATCATACTAGAAATCCAGCGGAGAATCACTCTTGTCAACAAGTGCTACTTTGGACTGAGTAGGCAATTGAGAAGTAAAGTCCTCTCTCGAAGAACAAAGATCACGCTCTATAAGTCTCTCATCATACCTGTCCTGATGTATGGCTCAGATTCATGGACAATGTCAAGAGAAGATGAGATGGCCCTTGGAGTATTTGAGAGAAAAGTTCTCCGGAAGATTTATGGTCCTTCCCGTGATGCCAACGGCGAGTATCGAAGGAAATTTAACGATGAGCTGTACGAGCTCTACGCAGATCTGACCATAGTCCAGCGAATTAAAGCCCAAAGACTCCGCTGGCTGGGCCATGTTATGCGAATGGACAAAGAAGCTCCAGCACAGAAGGTTTTCCTATCGTCGCCTGAATTCGGCAGCAGAGGAAGGGGGAGGCCTCGACTGAGATGGAAACAACAGGTGGAGGATGACTTGAACTCCCTTGGGGTTTCCAATTGGCGTCAGTTATCGCTAAAAAGGAATGACTGGCGTTCTTTGATATGCAACGGCCAAAATCGCTTAGGCGGTTAAGCGCCAATAAATGATTAATGAACTACTTTATGCGTTAATCATAACTAGTTTATGGGTTAATGAAACCTAAATGTGCAGCTTATATTTTATAAACCTTTGGGTTAGTTTTATAACTACTTTATCGTTTTTTGGTACATAATTGTTTGTTAGTTACCACTTCTGCCATGTTAGACCTATTTTGTTGAAGTTTAAGAGATACAAATTACCTGATTCGGTTTGAGTCATTTTAAATGAATAATTTTTAACAGTAACACTTGTTAAACACTGCATAAAACTTTTAAAGCGAGTAAGCAAAAGTCTCGTTAGTTTCAACAGCTCTAACTAATGAAAATATCCAGTGGCGATAGTCTCAGAGGGTATGTAACAAATAATAACTAAATGCATACAGTCAGTTAGCAATAAGTGCGAATTGTATTATCAGTTATAGGCATTAACACAAAGGGGATTTTACATAAATGCTTGTATAATTTTTATAATATTTCCTAAAGTTATAAGAAGTTATAAAAAATACGGCGATAATTCGGTTTTGTACAATAAACATTTTTTGAAGATCTGGCAATGCCTTTTTGATCGTACTCGATAAACATATGAACGAGGAACAATTAGTTCAAGTTGAGCTCTCGCTACGAGGCTCTTTAGGTTTGTGTGTAAAATAAATAAAAGTTGTAATTGTGAAATAAAAAGGTGTTATAAAACAAAATATACTAAAAAAAAATGTGAAATGGTGAATAAACAAAATAAGTACATGTGTAATTGAATAAACATATGCACATCTTTTGTTTATTCATGTATTCACTTCAGCAGTTGCAACTCGCTGTAACTGCAAGTAATATAAAAGCATTGTTGTTGCCTAGTGACTCCGGTGATGGCGGTTTTTTTTAAGATAATAATTTTCGGGATTTATGCTATTTACTCGCGTTTGAAATAAAAAATAAGCAGTGCGGGTGATAAAAGAAGCCATGTTCTTAAATTTTAAAAGAATTTTATGTGTGTAATTTTAGGGAAATCTAGTTAAATGAGTAATTTTGTATTAGTGAAATTGCAACTTTAAGTGCAATTTTCTTATAAAATATAAGCTGCCGACCTGTCCGGTTTTTGTTTTTGAGGTCTATGGGACGCCCTCTACCCCTCCACAAAAAATGAAAGATATCGGGACCGTACATTATTGGAAGGTCAACCCCATTTTATTTTATTTTGTGTTGACTGCGCCGTCATCACGTAACTGGACATCGTGTATCAGTACAAGTGTGGAATCTTCTGCATAGACGTCAAATTTTCAAAGTGAGTTTAACACCTGATGATCAGAGTTGCTTTTTTGGAAAATAGTATCATTTAGCTCCGAGCTGCATTCGATGGCGTAAAAAAATTAGTAGTAAATAAAGGGGTAATAGTGCTCTTAATATATAAAATAAGGTGGAAAATAATGGTTGAAAACTTCTTAAGTCTGGTTTTCATTATCTTTCTTTATCGAAATAAGCGGTGATTGTCTACTTTAGCTGTCAACTGCTAATAAACTAGCTAAAATTATGGAAGGCATCTCGAAAGACGGGGTTCGGCCTCAGGATCAGGTAGCGGTTTTCTAATTTTTGGGGCGGAATCCATGGTATTTATGTGCAGAACATAAAGAGTAGGTCGCCTCCCAGTTGGTGCACCCTGGGTAACGCTAAATGACCTACACGGCTAGTTTCTGGTATTGCCGGTTCTACGAGAACGGTACCAGTACTTGTGCTGTACCCATCGTACCGAAACGACCCGGGCCGTTTTCTTATATCGACCCGGCCAAGAGCAATACACTCGGGGTGACCCTGTCTGACATTTAGGCAGTGCTACACCTCGCTACAACAACAACAACAACAAGCTGGGGTCCTTCGGCCGCGCTTATAAAAAAATAACCTGAGCTACGCCATCCCAAGTCCGGGGTGTTGCCTGAACCGTGCCACGGACGCACTTTTTTGGGCGTTTTGTTTGCTACTTCTTAGAATTTGTAAAGATTTAAAAACGTACTGCAAAAGGCAACAAAAAAATGAAAACTGCTAACAACATTTCACGACAGGCCAATTGCATTATGCTGGCGAAATTCCACGGCTTTGATGTTGGTACCTGGCTTAATAAATTAAAAACAATCTATCTAAAAAAATTGTGTTCTCATTTTCTGGTTTCTATAAAATAAATAAAATTTAATAGTTTTAAGTTTTGTATTTTTTTGCAAAATATAATAAAAGTGTAAGCTGAAAGATTCGCTTAAAAATTTACTTACAAATTGGAATGAAAAAGTTGTGCAACACGGCAACACTTTTTTGCAAACAAGAACCCTGTCTCATTGTTTTACGGTCCTGCACAAAACCCTGGTTTGCAGAAACCATTGACATATCTGTCAAAGCTACATTTCACACTTTATGCTATATACGCTTTTATGTCCTGATTTTCTAAATCACGGTGACTAGACGCGACGCGATCACTCACGTTCACCATCACCCGCAAGTTCGTAATTTATAAGCACGTAAGTTTTCGCGTTCATCCAGTTACGTTATCACGGCGCAGTCACTGCGTTTGACAGGGCTGCGTTCGCGGTAGTTGGCACTTCCGAAGCGAACACAAACAGAAATGTAAACAAGCCACAAAATAAAATAAAATGTGTTAGTGCTCTTGCCTTATTTTTATTGTTGAATAGTGATAATAAAGCGAGAAATTATAAAATTTTGTGAAAATAGTGTTATAGTGATGGTATGTTTGTGTTTGAGTGTTTTGTTTGCATTTGTGACTGTTTATTCGCTTCGTTTTCGATGAAATTGGAAAACTTCAGCATCTCAGCAGCTACCGAGTGCCAAAGCGCGCTGAAGAATGTCAGGAGACATAATTATTTTATGTGAAATATGTACATATATATTTGCAAACCATTGTATGTAATATAAGGGTGTTAAGTGATAGATGGTGTAGGCCCGCGGTTAAATGAAATCTCCGCTTTGGACCAATCGATCCATGTGTTCTAAAAAAAGTTGTTCGGGTCAAAAGTCCAAATTTTAAGTTTTTTGATTTTTCTCGAAAACGGTAAGTGTTTTCTAAAAATTACCTAAAACAAAGTTGAAAACCTTGAATTTCGCTATGAGTCTCCAATAATGAAATAACGCGATTGTGACATTAGCTCTACTTATTTTATGCGCATACCATACATGCCATGTATAGACGTTTCAGGATTTTCGCTATGAGTCTTTTTTTGTATGTATATATATGTATGTACTGTTTTTGACATTGAAAGAGTGTTGCCACATCCAAAAAATTTTAATGAAAAGTAATAAGGCTTACAATACTTTTCATGCGCACCAATTATGTATTTGAATAGGGTTTGCAAGCCTCACCTATACTAAAATAAATGGGTGTACTACGAAGAAGGACTCACCGTGGCGGTAGCCACGGTTAGAGCACACGTCCGGATTCCGCCAAATGGGTTTACTACGCAGAAGTACTCACTGCGGTAGCCGCAGTTGGTGCACGCGTCCGGACATGGGATGGCGTAGCCCAGGGTTATTTTAAATAAGCGCGGCCGAAGGCTGCCTACGCGGAAAGGTGTTGAAATAAAAAAAATATGTTTTTTTTTTTATTTTTTGTTTAAGTGTGGCAACATCCTTCTTTGACAACAAATTTGTTGTGAAATATCTGTGTATAGCTGTGCGATGGTGAAAATTTATAATTTTGTGAAAATAGATGAATATTTATACGTATTAATATTATTTTCTGTTCATCATATGCAATTCATAAGTGTTATGGTACCATTATGCGGAAAAATGCGTGAAATTAAAAAAATTGTGCCAAGCAAAATTTGCAAAACTTCAACAACCATTATCTCAGTAAATATAAGTTTGACAGCTAAAATGACTGTTCGCGTCAGTTCGCGTTCTTATATGTTACGAAAAAACGTATTGTGGCGAATGTTCTCAAGAATCGCTCATCTCCCAACTCTAGCGTATTTCCATCATAAGCGTCACTACCACAACTATAGCTGTGAGCGCGAGAGGCAGGTTTGCGAATGTGGCACAAAGAGGAGATGACGATAGATAAACGTTACGAGAACACGGTTGCGCGATTAAACCAGAAATGTGTAGACATTTCTAGGTTGTGAAGCTGCTGTCTGCTAGGGTATATAAACCGCGCAAAGACAACGCAAATCAATCAGTTTATTTTGAAGTGTTGTACAGTGAAGTACTGAACAGTGAATTAACCCGCGATATTGTACTACGGTTTTTAGTACTGAATAAAGCGTACTACTTATTAAGCAGAATCGGAGTGTTTTATTTAACGTACAGTGATCGAACTCAGGGAAAAATAGTCGAGGATTCATCGAATTCGTCACAATTGGTGTCTGAAGCGGTATTGTTAAATAAATACAAGGACATTGAAAAGGATAACAAGGACATTGAAAAGGATAACACGGACATTGAAAAGGATAACTAGGACATTGTAAAGGTAACAAGGACATTGCAAGGATATGGCAAAGTTTAATGACTTGAAGATCCAACAACTCAAAAACGAGTTGGAGAAACGTGGAATGGTAACAACAGGCAATAAGCCAGAGCTACAATCACGTCTACGCGAGGCTATGGAAGCGGAAGGAATCAACGTTGACGATTATGTTTTTCGGCTTTCGGAAGAGGGAGCGACGAAAATAGAAGAGCAAAAGGATACTCCGGATTCAGTGGCAAATGTGGACACAAACTCGCTGTTGGCTGTATTGGCTCAGATGTCGACGAATATAACATCAAAGTTTGAAGAACAGAAAACTTGCATGGAACAACAAGAGACACGATTGGCATCTCAGTTGCAAGAACAGAAGACACACATGACATCTGCGTTGGAAGAACAGAGGACATACATGACATCTCAGATCTCAGCTCAACTTGAGGAGCAGGAGGCCCGGCTATCCTCAGAAATAGCATTACAGCTGGAGGAGCAGGAAGAACGTATGTCATCACAGCTAAAAATACAGGACGAGAAAATAATGCAGCTTGAGGAGAAAGTCGAGGCCGAGGTGGATGCGTTAAGAAGTCGTATCCAGGAGTTGCAGCTGAGTCGTCCAAGTGTTTCAACAAGCGCACCCAAGGTAAAAACCCCATCATTTGACGGTTCTGTTCCTTTCCAGGTATTTAAGCTACAATTTGAGAAGACAGCAGCTGTGAACAACTGGGGCGCTGAGGACAAAGTCGCTGCTTTATTTGTGTCATTGAAAGGACCTGCAGCCGAAATCTTACAGACTATTCCGGACGCTGAAAGAAACAACTATGAAGCGTTGATGGGAGCCGTTGAAAGACGTTACGGCAGCGAGCATAGAAGGCAGATACATCAAATAGAGCTACAGAATCGCTTCCAGAAGGCTAACGAAACATTACAGGAGTTTGCATCGGACATCGAGAGGTTGGCTCATTTAGCAAACGCAGACGCACCAGTGGAATACATCGAGAGGGTGAAAATCCAAAGTTTCATAAATGGAATACGTGACGTGGAGACGAAGCGGGCCACCTATGCAAATCCAAAGAGATCATTTGCGGAGACGGTATCACATGCTCTAACTCTAGAAATCGCATCTCTTTTGAGCAAACCTTTGTACAAAGCTCATCGTGTGGAAGTGGAGACGCCAGACTTGGTCAACAAAATCGACAAAATTTTAGAAGCATTGAATGGGGTACAGAAGAAAAGCGATGGCTCCATTAAGTGCTTTAAGTGCGGAAAATATGGTCATATCGCACGTTATTGTGGATCTGGCTCCAATAATTCCAGTAATGCAAGCGGACGTAAGCGCAAGGCTGAAGGAGATGAGCAAGTCTCCCAATCCTACCAACCGTTAAACTAAAGAGAGTCAGCCGCAAGGGGCGTAGGCTGGCTCCCGCAATTGGTTGCCCCATAATCTCTGTCTCACAGATCGGAAGGAAGTCAAGTAATGTTACTGTTGGAGGACTCGTGGACGGAAAAGAGCGTTTACTGACTATTGATACGGGCGCATCTCATTCCATCATTCGATCTGATTTAGTCAACAAAGAAGTGAGGCCATTACATGGAGCAAAATTGCGTACGGCGACTGGTGAGGACACTCAAGTCCAAGGAGAAATAACATGTGAAATCGGAATTGGAAATGTCACCGTACTGCACAATTTTATAGTGGCAGATATTGTTGATGAGATCATAGTTGGTGTGGATTTCTTAAGCAACCAAGGCATCAAGATCGACATGCAAAACAGGACCATGGGCTATAAGAACATGGATGTGCCACTCAAATTTGGTTACGAGAACAAGTACATCAGTAAGCGGGTACTCGTGGAAGATAGTCAACAAATTCCACCGAAGTCGGAGGCAGTCGTTTGGGCAAGGATTGATGGAGATTATGGGACAAACAAATTGTGGGTTGTCGAGGCAGCAAACAATTCAAAGACGGATATACTAGTAGGAAAAACACTGGCTATGACAAAACAAGATGGACGTATACCGGTAAGAGTACTAAATGAGTTCCGATCGCCGATCAAGCTTTCCAAAGGAGCTATATTGGGACAATGTCAGGAGGTGGAGGTGATTATAAACTGTGAACAGCTCCAGGGAAATGTCTCTACCAGCAACAGTAATCTATCAGATAATATCACGGCGTGGACGCAAGAGCTCGAAGAAGACCAGCAGAGTAAGGCAAACCAACTTCTACTAAAGTACTCTACCATATTTGACAAGCATGGCTCCAAACCAGGTGGGACCAATGTAGTTAAGCATCACATTGATACCGGTGACGCGAGACCAATCCGCCAAGCTCCTCGAAGTGTTCCATTGGCCAAACGCCAAGTGGTAAGAGAAATTATACAAGAAATGAGTGACAGCGGCGTGATCGAACCATCAGCTAGTCCATGGAGCTCACCGGTAGTGCTAGTGAAGAAAAAGGATGGAAAAATGCGGTTCTGTGTGGACTACCGGAAGTTGAACGACGTAACGAAAAAGGACAGCTATCCATTACCCAGAATTGACGATACTCTGGACTCACTATCTGGTACGAAGTGGTTCTCAACACTGGACTTGAAAAGCGGCTATTGGCAAGTAGAGGTGAAAGATGAGGATAAGGAAAAGACAGCCTTCAGCATTGGAGAGGGGCTGTGGCAATTTACGGTAATGCCCTTTGGACTATGTAACGCTCCAGCTACTTTTGAGAGACTCATGGATCAAGTATTGAAAGGACTGCATTGGAAAACATGTTTGGTGTACCTGGATGACATCATCGTGCTGGGAAAAAGCTTTGAGGAACACCTTAAGAACTTGGAGGAAGTTTTCCAAAGGATAGCTGGCGCCGGTCTGAAATTAAGTCCCAAAAAGTGTGCATTGTTCAAGAAGGAAGTTGTCACGTACACGTATACCGCGGTATACGTGTACCAACCCCCTTATGTTCCAGTGTGTTTGCCCTTCGCTAGCTCAGCATGGCGGGTAGTGGTTCTTAACCCTTACACCTTGGAACGGGGCGCATATTATCGATCGTTGGGCATGAGTTGTTCCTACCGGAGGCCCGCCCATCCTTGAACCGCTCCTGACCGCTGATACTTACGCGATTCCTTTACAGTTCGCTCCAGTCATCCATCCACCTACACCCCCTCAATCACCCCCTCCCTATTAAATAATTAGCAGATTTCAGACATTATTTCAATTTAACGATACAATATAGGTATACAATTTATTTAAAAAAATGATCATTTGTTTGGTATTTCAGATACAGTTAAAAGCAATCGATTTCGATGTGAGCCCGCGCTCAAAATTAAGGGGATAACGAGTCCTAGTTTTAGCAATTCGCTAGTGCAAGGGAAACCTAACTTCCTACCCTAAGTGAGCTCGCTTAAGAAGGTTCGCATATTTCAAACAAAGCCAGACTTTTGGCCTTCGCAATTACTTAATTGGACTCGTTATGTCTTGTTTTGACAGGGACTGCATTGAATATGCGATATCAATTAAAAATTTGGTTTACAAAAATTGGTTAAGCTAACATTTAACATCTATATGTATCTCAATTACATTTAAATAATTTTGACAAAAAAATTGGTGAATTTGAAACAATAGTAATTAATTCCCTACTCGAAATAAACTTTTACGCCGCCTCTGTATGTCGCAATCTGTTTGGAGCTTTCGTATAACAGTTTCGCCTCATGGGTGATGAACCTCGCTAACCGTGTAGAATTTGGGGCTAGCTATAGTTCTACAGTGGCCATCAAAGTATCCCCAACCAAGTGTCACTAATATTTCATGAGAGACTTACTTGTCATGCGTGCGTTTGTTTTACCGCGCGTTTGGTTATACCCTTGATTGATGATGGTGATCTTTGGGTCTTCCTTGGAATGGTTGGTGGATTGCAGGTCTTTGTGCTAAGGTGGCGCCAATTATATTCGACTGCGATAGCGGTCACTCGCGTTCTCCTCAGGATTATGGTTGGTGGATTGCAGGTCTTTGTGCTAAGGTGGCGCCAATTATATTCGACTGCGATAGCGGTCACTCGCGTTCTCCTCAGGATTATGGTTGCCGGTATAGCCTCCTTGGAGGTGTAATCATCCTCGTTTGGATGATCAGGAGTAATAAGCGCGGTTACAAAAAAAAAACTTTCTTTCTTTTTGTACAATCGAAATATAAGACCGAACTTTCACGCGACTGCTCTGCTCCAAAACTTCTGTATATTGATCCCCGTTTCCTCAGTTAAACCCCCTAATACCCTTTCCTTCTTCCCAGTTATTTAGCATACCGTTTGCCGCATTCCATTTACATAGCCAATCATACGCACGCAACTTGCTCGATCCCTTTGTCCCTTTCCAACACCTTTTAACTCTCCAAACCCAACCTAGCGTATGGCAACCCCTGGTACTAAAAGCTCTTTTTTGTTTTTTTGACATTTTGCTTTGCACCATTTCGACTTATTACATGAAGGTGGCGAGAAAGGTAAGTGTTTTGGTTTTTTTTTTTTGTTTATTTACAATATTTAATTTCTTATTTTTATTATTTTCAGGTATTGGATCGGTGAGAGGATAAATTTGCCAACATATTCGGCACTGACCCAACGTGGGGACGACCCATCCCTGACAAAGTAAGTTACTTAGGTCACAAGGTTACTACGGAGGGAATTTGCACTGCTAAAGAGAAGATCGAAGCAGTAAAGGATTGGCCAAGACCGAAAAATTTACATGAGCTACGAAGTTTCCTCGGACTGTGCACGTATTATCGTCGATTTGTACCGAATTTCGCCAGCGTAGCCAGTAGCCTTCATGAGTTGACCAGGAAGAATATGTCATTTGATTGGAAGAAGGAACATGAAGTGGCTTTCCCAACCTTGAAGGAACGGCTGTGCACTGCCCCAATGTTAGCGTATCCAATCCCAGGCTCAACATTTATTTTGGATACAGACGCGAGCGGTTACGCGATTGGAGGGGTTTTGTCACAGATTGTCGATGGGCAGGAGAAGGTAGTGGCGTACTATAGCCGCACAATTGGGAAGCCCGAAAGGAACTATTGTGTAACACGGAGAGAACTACTGGCATTGGTGGAGTGCATCAAGCATTTCCACAAGTATCTCTATGGACAGCGATTTCACGTCAGGACAGACCATGCAGCCTTGAAATGGCTCTTGCAGTTCCGTAATCCAGAAGGTCAATTGGCACGGTGGATAGAGCGACTACAAAGTTATGACTTTTCCATAGAGCATCGCAAAGGCAGCAACCACGGCAATGCTGATGCAATGTCCCGGAGACCATGTAACCTAGAATGCAAGCATTGTTCGAAAGCTGAGGCCAAGGAAGATGTTATAGATGTGCGGCTAATGACTATAACAGCTACGGACGAATGGAACATGGATCAACTAAGGAAGCATCAGCTAGAGGACCCAGATCTGGTACGTGTGATGCAAGGAATCGAGCAAAACGAACTACCAACAAGATAGGAGATGTCAGCAGAGAGTCCTGATGCCAAGTCATATTGGGCACAGTGGAACAGTCTGAAATTGGTATCCGGTTGCTTACATAGAGTATGGGAAAGCGAAGATGGTCAATGCGCTCGGAAGCTGGTAGTTGTCCCAAGGAAGAAAATCTCTGATGTTTTGAATGAGCTACATAATGGCCCAAGTGGAGGTCATCTCGGAGTCACGAAAACGTTGGAGAAAGTCAAGCAGAGATTCTATTGGGTTGGTTGCCGGCTGTCGATCGCGGAGTGGATTGCCAACTGTGAGGTGTGCATCAAAGCAAAGGGTCCGAAGTCGAGAAGTCATGGACAGATGAAGCAGTACAACACAGGTGCACCGTTTGAGAGGATTGCCATGGATGTAGCTGGCCCATTTCCTACTAGCAAACTCGGAAACAATTACGTACTAGTTGTTATGGACTATTTCAGCAAATGGCCAGAAGTTTACCCGATTCCAAATCAAGAGGCAGAAACCATTGCAGAGGTGTTCATAAACAATTGGGTAGCGAGGTTTGGTGTAGCGATGGAGTTACATTCCGACCAAGGCAGGAATTTCGAATCAGTTGTATTCCAAGAAATGTGCAAGACATTGGGTATTCGGAAAACGCGAACAACTGCACTGCATCCTCAGTCAGATGGCATGGTGGAACGTTTCAATCGAACCTTGGAAGAGCACATGAGGAAAGTAGTGGATAAGTTCCAGAGAGATTGGGACACGCACATCTCCTTGTTCCTGATGGAATATCGCTCGGCAATACATGAAACAACGGGTCAGACTCCAGCAAAAGTAATTTTTGGGAATGATCTTCGGTTGCCAGCTGACTTGAAGTTTGGGATAAATGCTGATGAAGGAATAAATGCCAGGAAATCCACTAGCATCTTGGAAGAAGAAATACACGATCTTGTAAGACAACGGACGAAGATCATGAGTGATAAGATGAAAGCCAGATACGACAAAGCCATCAACTCGGAAGGTTTTAAAGAAGGGGATTTAGTGCTGTTATACAACCAACAACGAAAGAAAGGTTTGTCCCCAAAACTGCAATGTAACTGGGAAGGCCCATATAAAGTAATAAAGCGGATAAATGATGTTGTCTACCGCATACAAACTGTTGGAAGACCACGAAACAAAATGAAGGTGGTTCATCTGGAGAGGCTAGCAACGTTTGGATCGGGAAATGTGTTTGATCGGGACGATCAGACTTAGGTGGAGGACAGTGTGGCGAATGTTCTCAAGAATCGCTCATCTCCCAACTCTAGCGTATTTCCATCATAAGCGTCACTACCACAACTATAGCTGCGAGCGCGAGAGGCAGGTTTGCGAATGTGGCACAAAGAGGAGTTGACGATAGATAAACGTTACGAGAACACGGTTGCGCGATTAAACCAGAAATGTGTAGACATTTCTAGCTTGTGAAGCTGCTGTCTGCTAGGGTATATAAACCGCGCAAAGACAACGCAAATCAATCAGTTTATTTTGAAGTGTTGTACAGTGAAGTACTGAACAGTGAATTAACCCGCGATATTGTACTACGGTTTTTAGCATTGTGTATCAATACCAAGTGTAAACTCTTCTGAATAGACGTCAAAATTCCAAAATGAGTTTAACACCTGTTTGAGATTGTGGTTAATAACAAGTGTGATATCATAGACATAGTCGTGAAAACTTCAAAGTGAGTTTAGTCACCTGTTTTTAATTTCCTTTTTTGTCTCACTTCTTTCCATCTTCCCATCTCTTTCTACCATTAGGTAAAAGATAGGAGACCGCCATGTTGATGTGTGCAGGATGTTAAACAACGCCATTTGCTTTTCTGTTATTCGGTGCTGGCGACATTTTAATATGTGCAGGATGTAAACAAACCGACATTTTAATGTGTGTTGTCAAAAGAAGAGTTCACACTTGGTATTGATACACAATGGTTTTTAGTACTGAATAAAGCGTACTACTTATTAAGCAGAATCGGAGTGTTTTATTTAACGTACAGTGATCGAACTCAGGGAAAAATAGTCGAGGATTCATCGAATTCGTCACAGTATGAAACGTACTCATATTCACCCATAGTCACTGACAGTCACGAAGTGATTTATAAACTACGAATTGGGTTTCACTTGGGTGAACGTGACTCTTCGCGTCGAGTTTCGTTTTATAAAATCAAACCATTAAATTACGAACTTGAGGGTGATGGTGAACATGAGTGACCGCGTCGCCTTTAGTCACCGTGATTTAGAAAATCAGGGCAACAGCTTTTAACGCTATTGTTACTAACGAACCTACCACCGATAGTTTTGCAGTCCTAGCTACTTGTATTATATCAACCACAATATAACCAGTGTTTGCACTGAGGTGAAAGTTCTCCATGGAGGTGAATTTTTCAGTGTTGAAATCCATGGTAGGATGGAATTTCGCGGACGCATGGTTGCATTTCAGTAACAAAAAAAACTTTAGAAATATTTCAAGAAAAAAAATGAATTTAATGTATATATTCCATGAATTAATATAATATCATGAATTTACTGCACTACAAGAAGTATAAAAAATTTATATTAAAGGCCATATTGTAAAATTTCGTACAAATGCATATTGATGATCGGCTCTTTATGAACGATGCTATTAAATAGTAGTTTTGCGCAAAAAAGCACCCCTGTTAGTTGAGGACATTGAGGTGAATTTGAAATTATTAGAAATTTTCCAAAACAAAATAAAGAAAATATTTTGCTTGCAGTTTTATATTTATTTATACTATTTATTTAATAGTAATATACGATTATCTGGTAGCTTTAATGTCAAGGTACGGTGTTAATGAACTATGAGTCATCTTATATATAAAAACTAATGTGTTTTTATTTTAGGAGTGTCCAGTCTAAATATTAGCTGGAGAAGTTGAAATACTTATTACTAACCGGATAAGTATTTCCAGTACCTGGCAAATGAGGACTATTGTTATTGTGAACAAAAACCATGAACTACAAGTTGCGATGGAGCATTGCAAGCTGCACGTAATCGTGGCTGCCGCCGGAGGCCTTTTTATTCCATCTATACAATGTCCCAGGGGGTACCATAACAGTCGCCCATACGGCAGTTGCTACCCAAGGCCTTTTTTGTTGCATCTTGAATGAATGAATTAATCTTATGCACTCTGCGTGGTATTAGTTTCCTTTAGGGGTCAACTTCTAATAAATTAGCTAAAATTATGTGATATAGCTCAAAAGACGGCGTTCGGCCTCAGGATCTCGAATCCGGAAGCGCTTTTTTAATATTTTGCTTCTCTGCAGAGATATTTGCAATCAAAGTTTCAAGTTTTCATGTGGTTGTTGTAATTTTATTAGACTGTCCCTAAAAACGTGCCAAAAAAGTCCCGCCGTGGCGGTAGCCACGGTTATGTCACACGTCCGGACTTGGGATGGCGTAGCCCAGGGTTATTTTTTATAAGCGCGGCCGAAGGCCGCCAACTCAGAAAAGTGTTTCGTACATAAATACCATGGATTGCGCCCCATTTTTGGTATTGGACCCGGGTCATTTTTCGGTTTTTTGACCATAACTTTTCACTAAAACAAAAAATTAAAAAAAGCGCTTCCGGATTCGTGATCCTGAGTCCAAAACCCGTCTTTTGAGCTATCTCCCATAATTTTAGCTAATATATTAGCAGTTGACCCCTAAAGGAAACTAATACCCTCTGCGTTTATGCTCCTTTTTGGGGAGGCTAAAATCAAATCTGTTATAAATGAAACAAATTAATATAAATTTTCATCATTTGCACAACTTTTTTTATTTCCATTTGATTTTCACCACGCGTGATAGGGTTGTGCTTAATCACTCAGGGCTGCATTTTGTTGAAGTATTTGTTAGATAGTGATTTTTTCTCTAATACTTCACGTTGACCTGCAAACTGGTTTTCCTTTCAGTTTAAAACGGTTAAAACAATTTAGGCATGTTCATAATCGATATAAAATAGGTACTTAAGTTAGCGTCAACCCTTTGATACCCTTTCCAAGGGTCTATCTGACGCTAAATTTAGTACCTACTTTATTTCGTTCAGATTGTTGGACAGAGACAGATATATACAAGACTAAATGGGCTTGGTCAAGAACATCCTACAAATTATGACGGATAACACATAATAATCAAAAAACTAAATTTATAATAGAACTATTTTTTCTACACCTTTTTCACTCGTACTTCAAAAACCGTAAAAATACTTTAGATAAGGTTAAATGCATTTAAGAATAGTGAATGGTAGTCCAAGACCCATACAATTATTTTCAGAATAGTCAATTGTATTTTAAAAACTGTAAAATATGCTTTAGAATAATCAACTGTACTCCAAAAACTATAAATTGTACTTCATAAACTGTAATTTGTACTCGAGACCGTAAATTAGACTTCAGAAGCTTAAAAATGTACTCCAAAATAATCAGTTCTACTTCAGAAACAACAAATTCCAATCCAGAAGATGTTTCTGAAGTACATTTGATTTTTCTGGAATACGTTTTACAGTTTCTCGAATACAATGGGCTTCTTCGTAGCAAATTTTGCGAATATTAACAACCATTTACGTTTTTTAAAGTACATTTTACACTCTAACCCACAAGAAAATATACAGGCAGATTCTAAATAATTTCTTACTTTGCGGATTTTCTCCCTCTCATATAATTTGTGAGCGAAAATGTATGAAAAAGGTTCACTAGTGAAATTTATTTAGATTGGCACGATAAGCTTTTTGTCGAAAAATTCTCAAATTTCGAAATTTGTTTTGCGTAAAATTTTGCAAAAATCATTGGATCATGTGTTTCAATTTTGTGATATTGGAGTACTTCAATTGTAATACTTTCTAATACCTCAGCGGACCACCTTCAGCTTATTGAAAGCCGATCATTGCTCATGCTTTATTGACCAAAATCACGACACGATCTCTCTGAAAGTAGATACTCCAAGGAGTAACAACATTGGAATACATTACAAAGTACTCTGAAAACAGAAACAACTGTAGCGTCTAGTTGTGACATTTAATTTTGACAGCTGACATAAATGCACGTAGACAAAGGCAACCTGTCTTATAACCGCGTTTTAACACGCGTTAACGCAGACTTGATCTAGTTTTATCTTTTTGGGTACGATGATATAATCAGCTGATTTTTCCTTGTATATTTTTTGGTTTTGTGCGTATTTGTCAAAGTTATAAATGTCACGCAACGCAATAAAGCTGTATTTGTTTTCGACTGAATACTCCTATGCGTGAGAAAAAACGCTGTGCATTGGTTCTTGTATGAGTTGTAAAATAGTAATTTCTTTTTTTTAGAAATATAACCTAATATATACATATATAGTTTTACTTAAAACGCAAAATCCTAAAATTGACTATTTCTCCTCTTTTAAAGTAATTTATTACCTCATAAAATTTGCAACACAACACCCTGAAATGGCTGAAAATAGTTGACTGCAACCCCAAGTTCTCTATGGAGGTGAATATAAGTACGTTTGTGTTAGTGAGTGCAACTACTGTCTATACTGTGATATCAACACTATTTGCTACATTGAATTAATTTTTATTCGCAATCTAAATTATAGCAAGATTTAGATTTATGCTGTTGAATCTTGTTCAGAGTGAAAAAAGCAATGCTAAAGAAAACTTGGACTAAAGTCGTTTGGTGCTGTTCTTTTTAGTTCCTTCCGTGTAACCTAAAACATATTATACTGGTCCAATATAATAACAACTTGTGATTTCATCATATTCAGTTCCATTTAAATTGTTAATGCGTTGTGTTAATAAGGTTTTTGTTTAATGTTGCGGTAATTGTTTACTTTAGCTGTCAACTGCTAATAAATTAGCTATAATTATGGGAAGGGGCTCAAAAGACGGGGTTTGGCTTCAGGATCACGAATCGGGAAGCGTTTTGGTACTATTGTACAAGAAGGTTCAATGCCAATTATCGATCAAAATTTATCGAGGTTGGTATCAAGAGACGCGTCTTGACTCCAGGATCAATAATCAGAAAGCGGAAATTAAATATTTTTTTCTGTGAAGAGATATTTGCAAGCAAAAGAATGCGTACCGTGGCACGTTGCACGGTTCAGGTAACAACCCGGACTTGGGTTGGCGTAGCCCAGGGTTATTTTTTGGCTGTGGCTATTGGCACATGACCGTCAAACCGTGCACCCGTACCTTTACGGGTCCGTAACGGATCGGAAATTTCCCGTACTTTTACGGGTCTAAAATGCCTGTACTTTTACGGGCCCGTACTTTTACGGATTTTAAAATTTTTAGGGTCAGAAAATGCCTGTACGTTTACGGATTTTAAGGGTCAGAAAATGCCCGTACTTTTACGGATTTCAAAATTTGCGTACTTTTACTAGACTTTTAAGGGTCAGAAATGTCCGTACTATTACGGATTTTAAGAGTCAGAAAATGCCCGTACTTTTACGGATTTTAAAATTTTAAGGGTCAGAAAATGCCCGTACTTTTACTGATTTTAAAATTTTAAGGGTCAGAAAATGCCCCTACTTTTACGGTTTTTAAAATTTTAAGGGTCAGAAAATACCCGTACATTTACGGATTTTAAAATTTGCGTACTTTTACCAGACTTTTCGGCATTCAAAAAAAAATCTTATATAATAAAATATGCTAACAAAAATAAAAAGTTCGAAAGCTATTTTTTAACTACAAAAAATTTAAATCCTTATTTTGATTTTAAACTATCATTTCGAATTACATATTACATGAACGGGCAAAATTGCTACAAAATCTTTGAATTTATCGAAATTTGGTATGTAATTTCGATAGCTGATATAAAATTTGTACTAACTTTGTCCTTTCACGGAATACATAATTCGGCCCTGTTTTTATTCAACTTAATCTAATCTAATCCGTGAAAGTACAGGCATTTTGAGCCTCGTAAAAGTACGTAAATTTTAAAATCCGTAAAAGTACTGACACGTAAAAGTACGGGCATTTTCTGACCCGTAAAAAAACGAAAATTTTAATATCCGTAAATGTACCAACCCGTAAAAGTACGGGTATTTTCTGACGCTTAAAAGTACGGTAAAAGTACGCAAATTTTAATATCCGTAAAAATACGGACATTTTCTGACCCTTAAAAGTATAGTAAAAGTACGCACAGTGGTCGGAATGAGAATTCTAGGTGGGCAAAATTTTTTCTTTCGTCCAAATGGTCACAAATGTTCTTTCCAACTAGTTTTCGGTTGTTGATATCGAATTGGTTGCTAGGATCAAACAAATTTAAGGTTTTTGTGTCATGAGGTGCAGAAAATTATTTCAAGTATTTTTATATGACTTAGAAATACATATTTATGTAAGTAGATAGCCCTAAAAATATGAAATTAATTGACAGAATACTAAATTACTGAATAGTAAGTAACACATTTTATTATTCAATTCAATTCAATTTATTCATATATAAATACAATAGTTTAAGAAGATATGGCTAAAGGGTCAGTTACATAAAGCTTTATTTTGACTTTATCTCGAATTTTGACTTTGACAGAAAAGTTCAGTATACGTATTTAAACGAAGCATGGCAAATTGAAGACCTCAAAGTTGAAGCAAGGTTAAAATTTGGCAAACACTCAAGGGTCAGTTACATAAAGGTTCGAATACATAAAGCTTTGTTAACCTCGCCTGACATTTGCTACCTCAAAACTTTGCGTCCAACTTCAGAGGTATGCTACAATGAACGCCTTGACGCTTCTCTTTTATACATTTGTTTTCGTTATTTATTTCTTTGCATTCAGAGTGTTTTGGTTAATTTATTAATTTAATAGAGAAAAAATTAATTAATTATTATTTCCTCCAACTTTTTATTCTTTAATTAAAGCAAATTCATCAACATCTGATTGTCAAAGCAAGCAAAGCAAGCAAAATTTGAGAGTTTGCCAAATTTTAACCTTGCTTCAACTTTGAGGTCTCCAATTTGCCATGTTTCGTTTAAATACGTATACTGAACTTTTCTGTCAAAGTCAAAGTTTGAGGTAAAGTCAAAATAAAGCTTGGGGTCTATCAGCTATTCCGGAGGAGCTCCCGGCAGGAATAAAGGAAATAGAGTCAATAAAGATAACATCGAAATTATCGAAACATACCGCCAAATTCTCTTAAAATCGTTGGAATTCCCTCAAGATCTGTTACATTTTCTCGCGCCGGGAGCTCCGTCGGAATAGCTGATGGACCCCAATATGCAACAATAATTGCATACTTCATTTTCATGTAGCGACTGACGAACTTTTGATGAGCAACATATTGTCAACATTTTATTCAACACACCCCATATTTTTTTATACGGGACGCTACTGTAATAATTTTCTCAAATTTTTGACAAGCGGCCATGTTTTTTTCAATAGTACAATATTTGTGACATAATTACATACTTACATAAAGAAATGCTGTCTCCAAACCCTGTAGGGAATTCATATAACTCCAAATCAACTATTATTATTTATTTTCATCCTAGCTGTTCATTGTACCATTGGTATAAATTAATAAAAAAGAGCAATTGCTTTTTCGAAACCTTTTCTCAAATACCAAATATCTCCAGGTTTCTATACATATAAGTACTTGTTTTAGTTAACTAATCAAATTTAGTTATGAGATATTAATAATAATTTATTTATGTTTTTGGTTTGGTTTTATCATGCATTCATACGTAGTTGTCCAGGCCTCAGTTAAGGTCGAAACCGGTGTTCTAAGCCAGATCAATGCTGACATCTTACAAATTTTCAATGAAATCAAAAGTTGACTTAAAAAAGATACTTTTTTTATCTGAAATTCTAATCTTGGCTTTCGTCATAATGACGACAACCCGCCTAAGCGGTTTTTTGCCGTTTCGTATCAGAGCACGCCAATCATTCATTTTTAGCGATAACCGACGCCAATTGGAAACCCCAAGGGAGTTCAAGTCATCCTCCACCTGTTGTTTCCATCTCAGTCGAGTGTGGTACCACAACGAAACGCATGAGCTCAATGAACTTTCTTGAGAAAAAACCTCCTCTTTGAGACAAAAAAATGTATGTGTCAAACTTTAAAATCCCACAACAAATGCCAAAGATTTGAAGAAAAATGTAATTAGGCGACATCTAGGCTTGCCAACAAAAAAAAAATTTTTTTTTTAATGTTTTTCAAAAACACTTTGTATGAGGGGAGATACGGCCGTCTTTTTTTTGCCTGTAAGCCCGAGACGCTCTAATAAAAGTGCTATGAACACTGAAAAATAAAGAACTAATAGTTGACTTGGAGTTATATGAATTCCCTACATGGTTTGGTGTGAGAACTTTTTTATGTAAGTAAATCTGTATTGTACGTTTGAAGAAAAACATGGCGGCTTGTCAAAAATTTTTAAAAATTATTCCAGTAGCGTCCCGCAAAAAAAATATGGGCTGTGTTCGAGCCGCGTTGATAGAGCAGTGCTACTTTTTATGACAGAGCATCATGTTCTTCGGCAAAATTTCGCGCTTTCGTTTAACCCTACTTTCATAACGTTATTTTTTACCCCATAATTCATAACGATACGTCTCTCAGGCATATGTTATAACCATATATCATGAAATACGAAACCTACTCTGCAAAATCAACCATCACTGCCAGGCTGTAAGTAACGACGGAGATAAATGCGAGTATGTGTTAGCTTAGAGAGTAATTGCGAGAGGGAGATCAACAAGAAAAAAGTCGATATGATGCTTCGAAGACGTACGTTATGGCAGCAGGGTTAATAAAATGTTGACAGTATGTTGCTCGCTACATGAAAATGAAGTATGCAATTAATGTTTTATTTTAAGAGAATTTGACGGTATGTTTCGACAATTTCGATGTTATCTTTATTGACTCTATTTCCTTTATTCCTGCCGGGAGCTCCTCCGGAATAGCTGATAGACCCCATTATCTCTTAAGTATCAGCATCAGAGCATCAATAAAGTAACTTGACTGCAATACTGCAGTAATATTGATAATAATATTAACGTTAATAACACGCATTCTACTAGCTTTCAGTTCTTTTCTCATACACAACGATATTTTCGAAATGCAATTCAACAGTGGGAGTAGTTACCCCACCAACAAATTTTCAATGAAATCAAAAGCTGACTTAAAAAAGATACTTTTTTTATCTGAAATTCTAATCTTGGCTTTCGTCATAATGACGACAACCCGCCTAAGCGGTTTTTTGCCGTTTCGTATCAGAGCACGCCAATCATTCCTTTTTAGCGATAACCGACGCCAATTGGAAACCCCAAGGGAGTTCAAGTCATCCTCCACCTGTTGTTTCCATCTCAGTCGAGTGTGGTACCACAACGAAACGCATGAGCTCAATGAACTTTCTTGAGAAAAAACCTCCTCTTTGAGACGAAAAAATGTATGTGTCAAACTTTAAAATCCCACAACAAATGCCAAAGATTTGAAGAAAAATGTAATTAGGCGACATCTAGGCTTGCCAACAAAAAAAAAATTTTTTTTTTAATGTTTTTCAAAAACACTTTGTATGAGGGGAGATACGGCCGTCTTTTTTTTGCCTGTAAGCCCGAGACGCTCTAATAAAAGTGCTATGAACACTGAAAAATAAAGAACTAATAGTTGACTTGGAGTTATATGAATTCCCTACATGGTTTGGTGTGAGAACTTTTTTATGTGAGTAAATCTGTATTGTACGTTTGAAGAAAAACATGGCGGCTTGTCAAAAATTTTTAAAAATTATTCCAGTAGCGTCCCGCAAAAAAAATATGGGCTGTGTTCGAGTCGCGTTGATAGAGCAGTGCTACTTTTTATGACAGAGCATCATGTTCTTCGGCAAAATTTCGCGCTTTCGTTTAACCCTACTTTCATAACGTTATTTTTTACCCCATAATTCATAACGATACGTCTCTCAGGCATATGTTATAACCATATATCATGAAATACGAAACCTACTCTGCAAAATCAACCATCACTGCCAGGCTGTAAGTAACGACGGAGATAAATGCGAGTATGTGTTAGCTTAGAGAGTAATTGCGAGAGGGAGATCAACAAGAAAAAAGTCGATATGATGCTTCGAAGACGTACGTTATGGCAGCAGGGTTAATAAAATGTTGACAGTATGTTGCTCGCTACATGAAAATGAAGTATGCAATTAATGTTTTATTTTAAGAGAATTTGACGGTATGTTTCGATAATTTCGATGTTATCTTTATTGACTCTATTTCCTTTATTCCTGCCGGGAGCTCCTCCGGAATAGCTGATAGACCCCATTATCTCTTAAGTATCAGCATCAGAGCATCAATAAAGTAACTTGACTGCAATACTGCAGTAATATTGATAATAATATTAACGTTAATAACACGCATTCTACTAGCTTTCAGTTCTTTTCTCATACACAACGATATTTTCGAAATGCAATTCAACAGTGGGAGTAGTTACCCCACCAACCCCCATCTGTACATACCAGTTTATTGAATTTTTTTTGTATAATTGCTTACATTGAAATTCTGTGCTCCTGATACTTGTCAAATATTAAAAGCAACTTATTAGCGTGTGCTTAAATGTTTCCTTAAAATTTATAAAATATTTATTCAATCATCAATTTCGAAAATCGCTAATTCCAGAAATTTTACGAGCATGTTTTTTTATTATTATGCGTTCCAAATAATTCCCAGCGACTTTTATATTAAAAAACCACATCAGCTTTTAAAGGGGGAATTATACAATCTTAAATTGGATTAAAAGCTCGTGTTTCAATCATCTCCTGTATTTTAACTCGGCCTGACATAACAGCAGCATTGGAGAGCACTTAGCAGCGCATGAAACAAATAACAATTTTAAAAGTTTGTTACAAATCTAAAGTTTTCAAACAGAAACTAAGACACTAGAGTTGCAGGTTCTTATAATTTCTCACATGTCAAATTTGCTTTTTATTTTCATTGGAAATCTTCCATTTGCCGGCAGAAGCATTTTTACTACAAAAAAAAAAAATAAATTCTCAAGCTTAATCATTCCGATAGAAAGTGTGGAACTTTTTTTGGCACTCTAATGTTCCCGTATATTTTTGGTAATACATCAAAACGCTCTATGTAATGTTTGTAATTTTTGAGTTCTTTCGAAAATTAGGTGTATTTGAATGTACTTTTACTTTTTTTTTTTGCCCCACGAATCAATCTTTCAACTATCTTTTTGCAAACGGCGACGTAGAATAAGAGAAAGATGCGTACATTGCGCACTTAAACCTAAAAGAATAATATTCACATAAAACGTTTTGCAGTATGAAAAAAAATTTTCAAACTTCTTTATCTACATTCATACAAACATACATACATTTTTCAAATTTTCATTTTTGTATATCGACCTACACAAATATTCTGTGCTCCTGTTACATTTTTTTTTAATTTCAAAGAAATGAAGCAAATAAATGGGCGAAAATGGCAGATACCACTTTAACATGCATGCGAATTACAGTGGAAATTTGCCGCCTTATTACCCGGGTAAAAACTGGGAACCCGATTTAATCGTAGTATTCGATTAGTGACAGCTAGTCGACTAGCTGAAATCGAATATCTGCTATTCGATTTTCAAACAGCACAAAAGTTGGTAATCGACTACTCGACTAATCGACTAGTCGAGTAATCGATTAGAATCAAGAGCACTACTAAAGAGTAATTTAATAATATAACTTTTAGCTCCAAATTCACATTTTATTTTATTTGAGAATTTTAATAAAAATTCACAGGTTTTGCATCAAGCAATCATAAAAAGGGCCAGTGTTGCCTTCAGTATCAGAGTCAGCGTTATCAGAGCAAGGGTTATGGTAAGCACCAGAGGCGGATTCAGTTAAAGTCGAAACGGCTAATTAAGGGCAAAACTTCTTCTGGTAATTCCTTCTTTTTATGTTTTGGCAAACCTCTTGCATGCGTAATTCGGGGATCTGACTGTTGAAGCATCATGTTCATAAGATCAAGGTTATTTTAATGTTTGCTGAGTTCATTGTTCTAAAACAAACCATATAAAACAAGGGGAAAAATAAAAAATCGTACCGTAGTTCCATTATATAAACTAAAATATCTGGAAAAGTAAGAAAAAGTAATGCTCAAGATTTAGTACACGTTTAGTATATATATTTCTTGATTGGGTAAAATAATTTTCTTACTGGACGAGTGTGGCACTAAATTTTGACGTACTGTTAAATGCTAAAAATAAATTTTTTTGTTATACTTAATAAAATTGGTATTTTGACTGACCTTATTGAACAATTTAAAAGCTTCTAATAGCCTAAACACACTATCTCAATTTTAAAACAAGTAAGGAAAGCTGTCTTCGGCTGTGCCGAAGGCTAAACACCTTTCATGAATAAGCGTCACGATTTTCACTGTTTGATCCCCAGTACAGCCTGTGTGAATTTAACTTTAGCTCATACCGAAATTATCGGAGCTATCGATTATATGGGGACGATGTGTTATATTGGTCTCATTGATTTTTAACATCGACATTCCACATTCTAAAATAGAAACATTTACGAAATTTCACGTTCCTAACGATATAATTACAGGAGTTATCTACCAAAATCCGTTTATCGGAACAATCGATTGTATGGGGGCTATGTGAAATATTTATCCAATCTCGATGATTTTCAACATCGATATTTCACATATAAAAATAGCAGTACGTCCAAAATTTCACGTTCCTACGTGTTTAATTACAGGAGTTATCTACCAAAATCCGTTTATCGGAACAATCGATTGTATGGGAGCTATGTGAAATATTTATCCCATCTCTATGAGTTTCAACATCGATATTTCACATATAAAAAGAGCAATACTTACAAAATTTCACGTTCCTACGTGTTTAGTTACAGGAGTTATAGCCCAAAATCCGTTTATCGGAATAATCGATTGTATGGGAGCTATGTGAAATATTTACCCCATCTCTATGATTTTCAGCATCGATATTTCACATATAAAAATAGCAACACTTATAAAATTTCACGTTCCTTCGTGTTTAATTACAGGAGTTATAGCCCAAAATCCGTTTATCGGAATAATCGGTTGTATGGGAGCTATATGTTATATTGGTCCGATCTTGCTGGTTCCGACAAATGATTCCTATATTGGAAAATGGTGGCCGCATACCAAATTTCAGCCAAATATCTCAAAAACTGAGGGACTAGTTTGCGTTCAAACAGACAGACGGACAGACGGACATGGCTAAATCAACTCATCTCAACTCATGGCAAAACTGCTCAATGTAAAAGAGCATGCGGAAATGCTGAGCAAGCAATTCCTTCTGAACTGCCACAAGCCAGCACATCCAAACCGTCATCTTTTGGACATAGATCCGCCCCCGAGAGACATAAGGAAACATCTCCGTAAACATTATGATGAGATCCGGCATCATATTACCTTGCCGTTTGATCTGCAGAATCATAAGCGGGCTCTAACCGACATCCACACCGAGTCGGTAGATACTTTTGTCGGATCTCTACCTGTGAACCCCGTTCTGAACAGTCCTCCACCGGATATTGCTGAAGAAGAACGCACCTTACCAAGGGAGACAAGAGTTACCCTGGCACAGCTTAGGTCTGGATATAGTGTAAGGTTAAACTCCTACTTGTCCAGACTTAATGACACAATTTCAAACACATGCCCTGCATGTGGTAGGACCCCCCATGATACTCTACATCTCTTCAATTGTTCATTTGAACCTACTCTTCTAACCCCTCTGTCCCTCTGGACAAACCCTGTTAAAACTGCACGTTTCCTTGGACTCCCCTTAGAAGAGCTTGATGAAGATCTTCGGAATGATCATACACTCTAGACAGGGCAATGCATTGTTAACAACAACAACAACAACTCATCTCGTCATCCTGATCATTTCGGTATACTTATTGATGGGTCTATCTCTTCTTCTTCTCATATTTACAAACATCGGACCAAAGTTATAATACCATTTCATGTTCATGAAAGGTATATATAAAACTCTGGCCTGCTACGGATGGATTATTCAAACTCTTTGTTTTAAGAAAAAATTATATATCTAAGGTAGGCAACTTTTGTTGACGCGTAAATACCAGGTAGAGTCATAGAATGCGTTACGGATTGGACAGTATTGTCACTGGACATTCTCTAATAGCTGGGTGACAGAATTAGGTCGGTTTTCTAAGTTCGAGTTTGGGACTTTTGTCCACCTAGAATTCTCATTCCGACCATTGTGGTACGCAAATTTTAAAATCCGTAAAAGTACGGGCATTTTCTGACCCTTAAAAGTCTATTAAAAGTACGCAAATTTTAAAATCCGTAAAAGTACGGACCCGTAAAAATACGGGCATTTTCTGACCCTTAAAAGTCTAGTAAAAGTTCGAAAATTTTAAAATCCGTAAAGGTACGGGCATTTTCTGACCCGTAAAAGTACGCAAATTTTACTATCCGTAAAAGTACGGACCCGTAAAAGTACGGGACTTTTCCTCCCGTATACGGGTTACCCGTATAAATACGGGACTTTTCACACACGTATACGGGTCACCCGTAGAAATACGGATGTGCCCGTATTTATACGATCATGTGCAAATAGACACTTCTTTATTTTTTATAAGCGCGGTAATTTTTTTTGGTAATTTTTTGGTTTTTTGCCAATAACTTTTCACAGATATAATATTTTTAATTTCCGCTTTCGGATTATTTATACTGGAGTCAAGACGCGTCTTTTGATACCAACAGTTCTCACAACAACAAAAACTGGCCGATTTTTTTTTGACATTTTTATGGACCAAATGCAGTATACGGACAATGCTATAAAAAACGAAAAGTTGGGATCGCTAGGGGACATTCCATCGTGACTCCTGGGACATTTGGCTCGAGAGCCTAGTCATTGGGATTTCAATTGCTATGAAATATATTTATCGACATGGATAAATATCCAATACAATAAATGCATTAAAAGAATTGGACAAATTACAGCTCTGTGAAGTTGGCACCTCCATGTCGGAATTTTTAAAAAAACCATATTGCATTCGTTTGTCCATCGTTTGTCCACGTTTGTCCAGGAAAAATTTTCGTTTGTCCACCCCTAGAAAAAAAGTTATTTCGAAAAAAAAAAATCTGGTGTGAAGTTGGCACCTCCATGTCGGAATTTTAAAAAAAACCAAATGTCATTCGTTTGTCCACGTTTGTCCAGGAAAAATTTTCGGTTGTCCACCCCTAGTAAAAAAGTTATTTCGAAAAAAAAAAATCCGGTGTGAAGTTGGCACCTCCATGTCAGAATTTAAAAAAAAACCAAATGTCATTCGTTCGTCCATCGTTTGTCCATGTTTGTCCAGGAAAAATTTTCGTTTGTCCACCCCTAGTAAAAAAGTTATTTAAAAAAAAAGTTTATATTAAAAACCCATAAAATTTGATTTTTAAAGTTTTTTTTTTGGCTTAATCGTTTGTCCACCGTTTGACCATGATTGTCCAACAAAAATTTTCGATTGTCCACCTTTTGTTCAAAAGTTATTTAAAAAAAAAAAATTTTTGTGAAGTTGGCACCTCCATCTCTGAATAATTAAAAAAACTAAATGTCATTCGTTTGTCCATCGTTTGTCCACGTTTGTCCAGGAAAAATTTTCGTTTGTCCACCCTTAGTAAAAAAGTTATTACAAAAAAAAAGTTTTTATTGAAAAACCAAAAATGTTGATTTTTGAAGTTTTTTTTTTTGCTTAATCGTTTGTCCACCGTTTGTCCAGGATTGTCCAACAAAAATTTTCGTTTGTCCACCCTTTGTTCAAAAGTTATTTAAAAAAAAAAAAAAATTTTGTGAAGTTGGCACCTCCATCTCTGAATAATTAAAAAAACTAAATGTCATTCGTTTGTCCATCGTTTGTCCACGTTTGTCCAGGAAAAATTTTCGTTTGTCCACCCTTAGTAAAAAAGTTATTACAAAAAAAGTTTTTATTGAAAAAACAAAAATGTTGATTTTTGAAGTTTTTTTTTTGCTTAATCGTTTGTCCAGGATTGTCCAACAAACATTTTCGATTGTCCACCTTTTGTTCAAAAGTTATTTAAAAAAAAAAAAAAAATTTTGTGAAGTTGGCACCTCCATCTCTGAATAATTAAAAAAACTAAATGTCATTCGTTTGTCCATCGTTTGTCCACGTTTGTCCAGGAAAAATTTTCGTTTGTCCACCCTTAGTAAAAAAGTTATTACAAAAAAAAGTTTTTATTGAAAAACCAAAAATGTTGATTTTTGAAGTTTTTTTTTGCTTAATCGTTTGTCCAGGAAAAATTTTCGTTTGTCCACCCTTAGTAAAAAAGTTATTACAAAAAAAAGTTTTTATTGAAAAACCTAAAATGTTGATTTTTGAAGTTTTTTTTTGCTTAATCGTTTGTCCACCGTTTGTCCAGGATTGTCCAACAAAAATTTTCGTTTGTCCACCCTTTGTTCAAAAGTTATTTAAAAAAAAAAAAAAATTGTGAAGTTGGCACCTCCATCTCTGAATAATTAAAAAAACTAAATGTCATTCGTTTGTCCATCGTTTGTACAGGAAAAATTTTCGTTGTTCCACCCTTAGTAAAAAAGTTATTACAAAAAAAAGTTTTTATTGAAAAAACAAAAATGTTGATTTTTGAAGTTTTTTTTTTGCTTAATCGTTTGTCCACCGTTTGTCCAGGATTGTCCAACAAAAATTTTCGTTTGTCCACCCTTTGTTCAAAAGTTATTTAAAAAAAAAAAAAAATTGTGAAGTTGGCACCTCGCATCTCTGAATAATTAAAAAAACTAAATGTCATTCGTTTGTCCATCGTTTGTACAGGAAAAATTTTCGTTGTTCCACCCTTAGTAAAAAAGTTATTACAAAAAAAAGTTTTTATTGAAAAAACAAAAATGTTGATTTTTGAAGTTTTTTTTGTTTGCTTAATCGTTTGTCCACCGTTTGTCCAGGATTGTCCAACAAAAATTTTCGTTTGTCCACCCTTGGTTCAAAAGTTATTTAAAAAAAAAAAAAATTTTTGTGAAGTTGGCACCTCCATCTCTGAATAATTAAAAAAACTAAATGCCATTCGTTTGTTCATCGTTTGTCCACGTTTGTCCAGGAAAAATTTTCGTTTGTCCACCCTTAGTAAAAAAGTTATTACAAAAAAAGTTTTTATTGAAAAAACAAAAATGTTGATTTTTGAAGTTTTTTTTGGCTTAATCGTTTGTCCACCGTTTGACCATGATTGTCCAACAAAAATTTTCGATTGTCCACCTTTTGTTCAAAAGTTATTGAAAAAAAAAAAAAATATTTTTGTGAAGTTGGCACCTCCATCTCTGAATAATTAAAAAAACTAAATGCCATTCGTTTGTCCATCGTTTGTCCAGGAAAAATTTTCGTTTGTCCACCCTTAGTAAAAAAGTTATTACAAAAAAAGTTTTTATTGAAAAAACAAAAATGTTGATTTTTGAAGTTTTTTTTTTGCTTAATCGTTTGTCCACCGTTTGTCCAGGATTGTCCAACAAAAATTTTCGTTTGTCCACCCTTGGTTCAAAAGTTATTTAAAAAAAAAAAAATTTTGTGAAGTTGGCACCTCCATCTCTGAATAATTAAAAAAACTAAATGCCATTCGTTTGTCCATCGTTTGTCCACGTTTGTCCAGGAAAAATTTTCGTTTGTCCACCCTTAGTAAAAAAGTTATTACAAAAAAAGTTTTTATTGAAAAACCAAAAATGTTGATTTTTGAAGTTTTTTTTTGGCTTAATCGTTTGTCCACCGTTTGTCCAGGATTGTCCAACAAAAATTTTCGTTTGTCCACCCTTTGTTCAAAAGTTATTTAAAAAAAAATTTTGTGAAGTTGGCACCTCCATCTCTGAATAATTAAAAAAACTAAATGTCATTCGTTTGTCCATCGTTTGTCCACGTTTGTCCAGGAAAAATTTTCGTTTGTCCACCCTTAGTAAAAAAGTTATTACAAAAAAAAGTTTGATCGAAAAAACAAAAATGTTGATTTTTGAAGTTTTTTTTTTTGCTTAATCGTTTGTCCACCGTTTGTCCAGGATTGTCCAACAAAAATTTTCGTTTGTCCACCCTTGGTTCAAAAGTTATTTAAAAAAAAAAAATTTGTGAAGTTGGCACCTCCATCTCTGAATAATTAAAAAAACTAAATGTCATTCGTTTGTCCATCGTTTGTCCACGTTTGTCCAGGAAAAATTTTCGTTTGTCCACCCTTAGTAAAAAAGTTATTACAAAAAAAAGTTTTTATTGAAAAACCAAAAATGTTGATTTTTGAAGTTTTTTTTTTGCTTAATCGTTTGTCCACCGTTTGTCCAGGATTGTCCAACAAAATTTTTCGTTTGTCCACCCTTGGTTCAAAAGTTATTTAAAAAAAAAAAAAATTTTGTGAAGTTGGCACCTCCATCTCTGAATAATTAAAAAAACTAAATGTCATTCGTTTGTCCAGGAAAAATTTTCGTTTGTCCACCCTTAGTAAAAAAGTTATTACAAAAAAAAGTTTTTATTGAAAAAACAAAAATATTGATTTTTGAAGTTTTTTTTTGCTTAATCGTTTGTCCACCGTTTGTCCAGGATTGTCCAACAAAAATTTTCGTTTGTCCACCCTTGGTTCAAAAGTTATTTAAAAAAAAAAAAATTTTGTGAAGTTGGCACCTCCATCTCTGAATAATTAAAAAAACTAAATGTCATTCGTTTGTCCATCGTTTGTCCACGTTTGTCCAGGAAAAATTTTCGTTTGTCCACCCTTAGTAAAAAAGTTATTACAAAAAAAAGTTTTTATTGAAAAAACAAAAATGTTGATTTTTGAAGTTTTTTTTTTTGCTTAATCGTTTGTCCACCGTTTGTCCAGGATTGTCCAAGCAAAAAAAACTTCAAAAATCAACATTTTTGTTTTTTTCAATAAAAACTTTTTTGTAATAACTTTTTTACTAAGGGTG
>CAXKVI010000001.1:126350879-126428525 GCA_964058755.1 Campiglossa producta | reverse complement strand
GAGCTATATCACATAATTTTAGCTAATTTATTAGAAGTTGACCCCTAAAGGAAACTAATACCACGCAGAGTGCATAAGATTAATTCATTCATTCAAGATGCAACAAAAAAGGCCTTGGGTAGCAACTGCCGTATGGGCGACTGTTATGGTACCCCCTGGGACATTGTATAGATGGAATAAAAAGGCCTCCGGCGGCAGCCACGATTACGTGCAGCTTGCAATGCTCCATCGCAACTTGTAGTTCATGGTTTTTGTTCACAATAACAATAGTCCTCATTTGCCAGGTACTGGAAATACTTATCCGGTTAGTAATAAGTATTTCAACTTCTCCAGCTAATATTTAGACTGGACACTCCTAAAATAAAAACACATTAGTTTTTATATATAAGATGACTCATAGTTCATTAACACCGTACCTTGACATTAAAGCTACCAGATAATCGTATATTACTATTAAATAAATAGTATAAATAAATATAAAACTGCAAGCAAAATATTTTCTTTATTTTGTTTTGGAAAATTTCTAATAATTTCAAATTCACCTCAATGTCCTCAACTAACAGGGGTGCTTTTTTGCGCAAAACTACTATTTAATAGCATCGTTCATAAAGAGCCGATCATCAATATGCATTTGTACGAAATTTTACAATATGGCCTTTAATATAAATTTTTTATACTTCTTGTAGTGCAGTAAATTCATGATATTATATTAATTCATGGAATATATACATTAAATTCATTTTTTTTCTTGAAATATTTCTAAAGTTTTTTTTGTTACTGAAATGCAACCATGCGTCCGCGAAATTCCATCCTACCATGGATTTCAACACTGAAAAATTCACCTCCATGGAGAACTTTCACCTCAGTGCAAATACTGGTTATACTGTGGTGCAACTACTGTCTATACTGTGATATCAACACTATTTGCTACATTGAATTAATTTTTATTCGCAATCTAAATTATAGCAAGATTTAGATTTATGCTGTTGAATCTTGTTCAGAGTGAAAAAAGCAATGCTAAAGAAAACTTGGACTAAAGTCGTTTGGTGCTGTTCTTTTTAGTTCCTTCCGTGTAACCTAAAACATATTATACTGGTCCAATATAATAACAACTTGTGATTTCATCATATTCAGTTCCATTTAAATTGTTAATGCGTTGTGTTAATAAGGTTTTTGTTTAATGTTGCGGTAATTGTTTACTTTAGCTGTCAACTGCTAATAAATTAGCTATAATTATGGGAAGGGGCTCAAAAGACGGGGTTTGGCTTCAGGATCACGAATCGGGAAGCGTTTTGGTACTATTGTACAAGAAGGTTCAATGCCAATTATCGATCAAAATTTATCGAGGTTGGTATCAAGAGACGCGTCTTGACTCCAGGATCAATAATCAGAAAGCGGAAATTAAATATTTTTTTCTGTGAAGAGATATTTGCAAGCAAAAGAATGCGTACCGTGGCACGTTGCACGGTTCAGGTAACAACCCGGACTTGGGTTGGCGTAGCCCAGGGTTATTTTTTGGCTGTGGCTATTGGCACATGACCGTCAAACCGTGCACCCGTACCTTTACGGGTCCGTAACGGATCGGAAATTTCCCGTACTTTTACGGGTCTAAAATGCCTGTACTTTTACGGGCCCGTACTTTTACGGATTTTAAAATTTTTAGGGTCAGAAAATGCCTGTACGTTTACGGATTTTAAGGGTCAGAAAATGCCCGTACTTTTACGGATTTCAAAATTTGCGTACTTTTACTAGACTTTTAAGGGTCAGAAATGTCCGTACTATTACGGATTTTAAGAGTCAGAAAATGCCCGTACTTTTACGGATTTTAAAATTTTAAGGGTCAGAAAATGCCCGTACTTTTACTGATTTTAAAATTTTAAGGGTCAGAAAATGCCCGTACTTTTACGGTTTTTAAAATTTTAAGGGTCAGAAAATACCCGTACATTTACGGATTTTAAAATTTGCGTACTTTTACCAGACTTTTCGGCATTCAAAAAAAAATCTTATATAATAAAATATGCTAACAAAAATAAAAAGTTCGAAAGCTATTTTTTAACTACAAAAAATTTAAATCCTTATTTTGATTTTAAACTATCATTTCGAATTACATATTACATGAACGGGCAAAATTGCTACAAAATCTTTGAATTTATCGAAATTTGGTATGTAATTTCGATAGCTGATATAAAATTTGTACTAACTTTGTCCTTTCACGGAATACATAATTCGGCCCTGTTTTTATTCAACTTAATCTAATCTAATCCGTGAAAGTACAGGCATTTTGAGCCTCGTAAAAGTACGTAAATTTTAAAATCCGTAAAAGTACTGACACGTAAAAGTACGGGCATTTTCTGACCCGTAAAAAAACGAAAATTTTAATATCCGTAAATGTACCAACCCGTAAAAGTACGGGTATTTTCTGACGCTTAAAAGTACGGTAAAAGTACGCAAATTTTAATATCCGTAAAAGTACGGACATTTTCTGACCCTTAAAAGTATAGTAAAAGTACGCACAGTGGTCGGAATGAGAATTCTAGGTGGGCAAAATTTTTTCTTTCGTCCAAATGGTCACAAATGTTCTTTCCAACTAGTTTTCGGTTGTTGATATCGAATTGGTTGCTAGGATCAAACAAATTTAAGGTTTTTGTGTCATGAGGTGCAGAAAATTATTTCAAGTATTTTTATATGACTTAGAAATACATATTTATGTAAGTAGATAGCCCTAAAAATATGAAATTAATTGACAGAATACTAAATTACTGAATAGTAAGTAACACATTTTATTATTCAATTCAATTCAATTTATTCATATATAAATACAATAGTTTAAGAAGATATGGCTAAAGGGTCAGTTACATAAAGCTTTATTTTGACTTTATCTCGAATTTTGACTTTGACAGAAAAGTTCAGTATACGTATTTAAACGAAGCATGGCAAATTGAAGACCTCAAAGTTGAAGCAAGGTTAAAATTTGGCAAACACTCAAGGGTCAGTTACATAAAGGTTCGAATACATAAAGCTTTGTTAACCTCGCCTGACATTTGCTACCTCAAAACTTTGCGTCCAACTTCAGAGGTATGCTACAATGAACGCCTTGACGCTTCTCTTTTATACATTTGTTTTCGTTATTTATTTCTTTGCATTCAGAGTGTTTTGGTTAATTTATTAATTTAATAGAGAAAAAATTAATTAATTATTATTTCCTCCAACTTTTTATTCTTTAATTAAAGCAAATTCATCAACATCTGATTGTCAAAGCAAGCAAAGCAAGCAAAATTTGAGAGTTTGCCAAATTTTAACCTTGCTTCAACTTTGAGGTCTCCAATTTGCCATGTTTCGTTTAAATACGTATACTGAACTTTTCTGTCAAAGTCAAAGTTTGAGGTAAAGTCAAAATAAAGCTTGGGGTCTATCAGCTATTCCGGAGGAGCTCCCGGCAGGAATAAAGGAAATAGAGTCAATAAAGATAACATCGAAATTATCGAAACATACCGCCAAATTCTCTTAAAATCGTTGGAATTCCCTCAAGATCTGTTACATTTTCTCGCGCCGGGAGCTCCGTCGGAATAGCTGATAGACCCCATTATCTCTTAAGTATCAGCATCAGAGCATCAATAAAGTAACTTGACTGCAATACTGCAGTAATATTGATAATAATATTAACGTTAATAACACGCATTCTACTAGCTTTCAGTTCTTTTCTCATACACAACGATATTTTCGAAATGCAATTCAACAGTGGGAGTAGTTACCCCACCAACAAATTTTCAATGATATCAAAAGCTGACTTAAAAAAGATACTTTTTTTATCTGAAATTCTAATCTTGGCTTTCGTCATAATGACGACAACCCGCCTAAGCGGTTTTTTGCCGTTTCGTATCAGAGCACGCCAATCATTCCTTTTTAGCGATAACCGACGCCAATTGGAAACCCCAAGGGAGTTCAAGTCATCCTCCACCTGTTGTTTCCATCTCAGTCGAGTGTGGTACCACAACGAAACGCATGAGCTCAATGAACTTTCTTGAGAAAAAACCTCCTCTTTGAGACGAAAAAATGTATGTGTCAAACTTTAAAATCCCACAACAAATGCCAAAGATTTGAAGAAAAATGTAATTAGGCGACATCTAGGCTTGCCAACAAAAAAAAAATTTTTTTTTTAATGTTTTTCAAAAACACTTTGTATGAGGGGAGATACGGCCGTCTTTTTTTTGCCTGTAAGCCCGAGACGCTCTAATAAAAGTGCTATGAACACTGAAAAATAAAGAACTAATAGTTGACTTGGAGTTATATGAATTCCCTACATGGTTTGGTGTGAGAACTTTTTTATGTGAGTAAATCTGTATTGTACGTTTGAAGAAAAACATGGCGGCTTGTCAAAAATTTTTAAAAATTATTCCAGTAGCGTCCCGCAAAAAAAATATGGGCTGTGTTCGAGTCGCGTTGATAGAGCAGTGCTACTTTTTATGACAGAGCATCATGTTCTTCGGCAAAATTTCGCGCTTTCGTTTAACCCTACTTTCATAACGTTATTTTTTACCCCATAATTCATAACGATACGTCTCTCAGGCATATGTTATAACCATATATCATGAAATACGAAACCTACTCTGCAAAATCAACCATCACTGCCAGGCTGTAAGTAACGACGGAGATAAATGCGAGTATGTGTTAGCTTAGAGAGTAATTGCGAGAGGGAGATCAACAAGAAAAAAGTCGATATGATGCTTCGAAGACGTACGTTATGGCAGCAGGGTTAATAAAATGTTGACAGTATGTTGCTCGCTACATGAAAATGAAGTATGCAATTAATGTTTTATTTTAAGAGAATTTGACGGTATGTTTCGATAATTTCGATGTTATCTTTATTGACTCTATTTCCTTTATTCCTGCCGGGAGCTCCTCCGGAATAGCTGATAGACCCCATTATCTCTTAAGTATCAGCATCAGAGCATCAATAAAGTAACTTGACTGCAATACTGCAGTAATATTGATAATAATATTAACGTTAATAACACGCATTCTACTAGCTTTCAGTTCTTTTCTCATACACAACGATATTTTCGAAATGCAATTCAACAGTGGGAGTAGTTACCCCACCAACCCCCATCTGTACATACCAGTTTATTGAATTTTTTTTGTATAATTGCTTACATTGAAATTCTGTGCTCCTGATACTTGTCAAATATTAAAAGCAACTTATTAGCGTGTGCTTAAATGTTTCCTTAAAATTTATAAAATATTTATTCAATCATCAATTTCGAAAATCGCTAATTCCAGAAATTTTACGAGCATGTTTTTTTATTATTATGCGTTCCAAATAATTCCCAGCGACTTTTATATTAAAAAACCACATCAGCTTTTAAAGGGGGAATTATACAATCTTAAATTGGATTAAAAGCTCGTGTTTCAATCATCTCCTGTATTTTAACTCGGCCTGACATAACAGCAGCATTGGAGAGCACTTAGCAGCGCATGAAACAAATAACAATTTTAAAAGTTTGTTACAAATCTAAAGTTTTCAAACAGAAACTAAGACACTAGAGTTGCAGGTTCTTATAATTTCTACATGTCAAATTTGCTTTTTATTTTCATTGGAAATCTTCCATTTGCCGGCAGAAGCATTTTTACTACAAAAAAAAAAAATAAATTCTCAAGCTTAATCATTCCGATAGAAAGTGTGGAACTTTTTTTGGCACTCTAATGTTCCCGTATATTTTTGGTAATACATCAAAACGCTCTATGTAATGTTTGTAATTTTTGAGTTCTTTCGAAAATTAGGTGTATTTGAATGTACTTTTACTTTTTTTTTTTGCCCCACGAATCAATCTTTCAACTATCTTTTTGCAAACGGCGACGTAGAATAAGAGAAAGATGCGTACATTGCGCACTTAAACCTAAAAGAATAATATTCACATAAAACGTTTTGCAGTATGAAAAAAAATTTTCAAACTTCTTTATCTACATTCATACAAACATACATACATTTTTCAAATTTTCATTTTTGTATATCGACCTACACAAATATTCTGTGCTCCTGTTACATTTTTTTTTAATTTCAAAGAAATGAAGCAAATAAATGGGCGAAAATGGCAGATACCACTTTAACATGCATGCGAATTACAGTGGAAATTTGCCGCCTTATTACCCGGGTAAAAACTGGGAACCCGATTTAATCGTAGTATTCGATTAGTGACAGCTAGTCGACTAGCTGAAATCGAATATCTGCTATTCGATTTTCAAACAGCACAAAAGTTGGTAATCGACTACTCGACTAATCGACTAGTCGAGTAATCGATTAGAATCAAGAGCACTACTAAAGAGTAATTTAATAATATAACTTTTAGCTCCAAATTCACATTTTATTTTATTTGAGAATTTTAATAAAAATTCACAGGTTTTGCATCAAGCAATCATAAAAAGGGCCAGTGTTGCCTTCAGTATCAGAGTCAGCGTTATCAGAGCAAGGGTTATGGTAAGCACCAGAGGCGGATTCAGTTAAAGTCGAAACGGCTAATTAAGGGCAAAACTTCTTCTGGTAATTCCTTCTTTTTATGTTTTGGCAAACCTCTTGCATGCGTAATTCGGGGATCTGACTGTTGAAGCATCATGTTCATAAGATCAAGGTTATTTTAATGTTTGCTGAGTTCATTGTTCTAAAACAAACCATATAAAACAAGGGGAAAAATAAAAAATCGTACCGTAGTTCCATTATATAAACTAAAATATCTGGAAAAGTAAGAAAAAGTAATGCTCAAGATTTAGTACACGTTTAGTATATATATTTCTTGATTGGGTAAAATAATTTTCTTACTGGACGAGTGTGGCACTAAATTTTGACGTACTGTTAAATGCTAAAAATAAATTTTTTTGTTATACTTAATAAAATTGGTATTTTGACTGACCTTATTGAACAATTTAAAAGCTTCTAATAGCCTAAACACACTATCTCAATTTTAAAACAAGTAAGGAAAGCTGTCTTCGGCTGTGCCGAAGGCTAAACACCTTTCATGAATAAGCGTCACGATTTTCACTGTTTGATCCCCAGTACAGCCTGTGTGAATTTAACTTTAGCTCATACCGAAATTATCGGAGCTATCGATTATATGGGGACGATGTGTTATATTGGTCTCATTGATTTTTAACATCGACATTCCACATTCTAAAATAGAAACATTTACGAAATTTCACGTTCCTAACGATATAATTACAGGAGTTATCTACCAAAATCCGTTTATCGGAACAATCGATTGTATGGGGGCTATGTGAAATATTTATCCAATCTCGATGATTTTCAACATCGATATTTCACATATAAAAATAGCAGTACGTCCAAAATTTCACGTTCCTACGTGTTTAATTACAGGAGTTATCTACCAAAATCCGTTTATCGGAACAATCGATTGTATGGGAGCTATGTGAAATATTTATCCCATCTCTATGAGTTTCAACATCGATATTTCACATATAAAAAGAGCAATACTTACAAAATTTCACGTTCCTACGTGTTTAGTTACAGGAGTTATAGCCCAAAATCCGTTTATCGGAATAATCGATTGTATGGGAGCTATGTGAAATATTTACCCCATCTCTATGATTTTCAGCATCGATATTTCACATATAAAAATAGCAACACTTATAAAATTTCACGTTCCTTCGTGTTTAATTACAGGAGTTATAGCCCAAAATCCGTTTATCGGAATAATCGGTTGTATGGGAGCTATATGTTATATTGGTCCGATCTTGCTGGTTCCGACAAATGATTCCTATATTGGAAAATGGTGGCCGCATACCAAATTTCAGCCAAATATCTCAAAAACTGAGGGACTAGTTTGCGTTCAAACAGACAGACGGACAGACGGACATGGCTAAATCAACTCATCTCAACTCATGGCAAAACTGCTCAATGTAAAAGAGCATGCGGAAATGCTGAGCAAGCAATTCCTTCTGAACTGCCACAAGCCAGCACATCCAAACCGTCATCTTTTGGACATAGATCCGCCCCCGAGAGACATAAGGAAACATCTCCGTAAACATTATGATGAGATCCGGCATCATATTACCTTGCCGTTTGATCTGCAGAATCATAAGCGGGCTCTAACCGACATCCACACCGAGTCGGTAGATACTTTTGTCGGATCTCTACCTGTGAACCCCGTTCTGAACAGTCCTCCACCGGATATTGCTGAAGAAGAACGCACCTTACCAAGGGAGACAAGAGTTACCCTGGCACAGCTTAGGTCTGGATATAGTGTAAGGTTAAACTCCTACTTGTCCAGACTTAATGACACAATTTCAAACACATGCCCTGCATGTGGTAGGACCCCCCATGATACTCTACATCTCTTCAATTGTTCATTTGAACCTACTCTTCTAACCCCTCTGTCCCTCTGGACAAACCCTGTTAAAACTGCACGTTTCCTTGGACTCCCCTTAGAAGAGCTTGATGAAGATCTTCGGAATGATCATACACTCTAGACAGGGCAATGCATTGTTAACAACAACAACAACAACTCATCTCGTCATCCTGATCATTTCGGTATACTTATTGATGGGTCTATCTCTTCTTCTTCTCATATTTACAAACATCGGACCAAAGTTATAATACCATTTCATGTTCATGAAAGGTATATATAAAACTCTGGCCTGCTACGGATGGATTATTCAAACTCTTTGTTTTAAGAAAAAATTATATATCTAAGGTAGGCAACTTTTGTTGACGCGTAAATACCAGGTAGAGTCATAGAATGCGTTACGGATTGGACAGTATTGTCACTGGACATTCTCTAATAGCTGGGTGACAGAATTAGGTCGGTTTTCTAAGTTCGAGTTTGGGACTTTTGTCCACCTAGAATTCTCATTCCGACCATTGTGGTACGCAAATTTTAAAATCCGTAAAAGTACGGGCATTTTCTGACCCTTAAAAGTCTATTAAAAGTACGCAAATTTTAAAATCCGTAAAAGTACGGACCCGTAAAAATACGGGCATTTTCTGACCCTTAAAAGTCTAGTAAAAGTTCGAAAATTTTAAAATCCGTAAAGGTACGGGCATTTTCTGACCCGTAAAAGTACGCAAATTTTACTATCCGTAAAAGTACGGACCCGTAAAAGTACGGGACTTTTCCTCCCGTATACGGGTTACCCGTATAAATACGGGACTTTTCACACACGTATACGGGTCACCCGTAGAAATACGGATGTGCCCGTATTTATACGATCATGTGCAAATAGACACTTCTTTATTTTTTATAAGCGCGGTAATTTTTTTTGGTAATTTTTTGGTTTTTTGCCAATAACTTTTCACAGATATAATATTTTTAATTTCCGCTTTCGGATTATTTATACTGGAGTCAAGACGCGTCTTTTGATACCAACAGTTCTCACAACAACAAAAACTGGCCGATTTTTTTTTGACATTTTTATGGACCAAATGCAGTATACGGACAATGCTATAAAAAACGAAAAGTTGGGATCGCTAGGGGACATTCCATCGTGACTCCTGGGACATTTGGCTCGAGAGCCTAGTCATTGGGATTTCAATTGCTATGAAATATATTTATCGACATGGATAAATATCCAATACAATAAATGCATTAAAAGAATTGGACAAATTACAGCTCTGTGAAGTTGGCACCTCCATGTCGGAATTTTTAAAAAAACCATATTGCATTCGTTTGTCCATCGTTTGTCCACGTTTGTCCAGGAAAAATTTTCGTTTGTCCACCCCTAGAAAAAAAGTTATTTCGAAAAAAAAAAATCTGGTGTGAAGTTGGCACCTCCATGTCGGAATTTTAAAAAAAACCAAATGTCATTCGTTTGTCCACGTTTGTCCAGGAAAAATTTTCGGTTGTCCACCCCTAGTAAAAAAGTTATTTCGAAAAAAAAAAATCCGGTGTGAAGTTGGCACCTCCATGTCAGAATTTAAAAAAAAACCAAATGTCATTCGTTCGTCCATCGTTTGTCCATGTTTGTCCAGGAAAAATTTTCGTTTGTCCACCCCTAGTAAAAAAGTTATTTAAAAAAAAAGTTTATATTAAAAACCCATAAAATTTGATTTTTAAAGTTTTTTTTTTGGCTTAATCGTTTGTCCACCGTTTGACCATGATTGTCCAACAAAAATTTTCGATTGTCCACCTTTTGTTCAAAAGTTATTTAAAAAAAAAAAATTTTTGTGAAGTTGGCACCTCCATCTCTGAATAATTAAAAAAACTAAATGTCATTCGTTTGTCCATCGTTTGTCCACGTTTGTCCAGGAAAAATTTTCGTTTGTCCACCCTTAGTAAAAAAGTTATTACAAAAAAAAAGTTTTTATTGAAAAACCAAAAATGTTGATTTTTGAAGTTTTTTTTTTTGCTTAATCGTTTGTCCACCGTTTGTCCAGGATTGTCCAACAAAAATTTTCGTTTGTCCACCCTTTGTTCAAAAGTTATTTAAAAAAAAAAAAAAATTTTGTGAAGTTGGCACCTCCATCTCTGAATAATTAAAAAAACTAAATGTCATTCGTTTGTCCATCGTTTGTACAGGAAAAATTTTCGTTGTTCCACCCTTAGTAAAAAAGTTATTACAAAAAAAAGTTTTTATTGAAAAAACAAAAATGTTGATTTTTGAAGTTTTTTTTTTTGCTTAATCGTTTGTCCACCGTTTGTCCAGGATTGTCCAACAAAAATTTTCGTTTGTCCACCCTTTGTTCAAAAGTTATTTAAAAAAAAAAAAAAAATTGTGAAGTTGGCACCTCGCATCTCTGAATAATTAAAAAAACTAAATGTCATTCGTTTGTCCATCGTTTGTACAGGAAAAATTTTCGTTGTTCCACCCTTAGTAAAAAAGTTATTACAAAAAAAAGTTTTTATTGAAAAAACAAAAATGTTGATTTTTGAAGTTTTTTTTGTTTGCTTAATCGTTTGTCCACCGTTTGTCCAGGATTGTCCAACAAAAATTTTCGTTTGTCCACCCTTGGTTCAAAAGTTATTTAAAAAAAAAAAAAATTTTTGTGAAGTTGGCACCTCCATCTCTGAATAATTAAAAAAACTAAATGCCATTCGTTTGTTCATCGTTTGTCCACGTTTGTCCAGGAAAAATTTTCGTTTGTCCACCCTTAGTAAAAAAGTTATTACAAAAAAAGTTTTTATTGAAAAAACAAAAATGTTGATTTTTGAAGTTTTTTTTGGCTTAATCGTTTGTCCACCGTTTGACCATGATTGTCCAACAAAAATTTTCGATTGTCCACCTTTTGTTCAAAAGTTATTGAAAAAAAAAAAAAATATTTTTGTGAAGTTGGCACCTCCATCTCTGAATAATTAAAAAAACTAAATGCCATTCGTTTGTCCATCGTTTGTCCAGGAAAAATTTTCGTTTGTCCACCCTTAGTAAAAAAGTTATTACAAAAAAAGTTTTTATTGAAAAAACAAAAATGTTGATTTTTGAAGTTTTTTTTTTGCTTAATCGTTTGTCCACCGTTTGTCCAGGATTGTCCAACAAAAATTTTCGTTTGTCCACCCTTGGTTCAAAAGTTATTTAAAAAAAAAAAATTTTGTGAAGTTGGCACCTCCATCTCTGAATAATTAAAAAAACTAAATGCCATTCGTTTGTCCATCGTTTGTCCACGTTTGTCCAGGAAAAATTTTCGTTTGTCCACCCTTAGTAAAAAAGTTATTACAAAAAAAAGTTTTTATTGAAAAACCAAAAATGTTGATTTTTGAAGTTTTTTTTTGGCTTAATCGTTTGTCCACCGTTTGTCCAGGATTGTCCAACAAAAATTTTCGTTTGTCCACCCTTTGTTCAAAAGTTATTTAAAAAAAAATTTTGTGAAGTTGGCACCTCCATCTCTGAATAATTAAAAAAACTAAATGTCATTCGTTTGTCCATCGTTTGTCCACGTTTGTCCAGGAAAAATTTTCGTTTGTCCACCCTTAGTAAAAAAGTTATTACAAAAAAAAGTTTGATCGAAAAAACAAAAATGTTGATTTTTGAAGTTTTTTTTTTTGCTTAATCGTTTGTCCACCGTTTGTCCAGGATTGTCCAACAAAAATTTTCGTTTGTCCACCCTTGGTTCAAAAGTTATTTAAAAAAAAAAAATTTGTGAAGTTGGCACCTCCATCTCTGAATAATTAAAAAAACTAAATGTCATTCGTTTGTCCATCGTTTGTCCACGTTTGTCCAGGAAAAATTTTCGTTTGTCCACCCTTAGTAAAAAAGTTATTACAAAAAAAAGTTTTTATTGAAAAACCAAAAATGTTGATTTTTGAAGTTTTTTTTTTGCTTAATCGTTTGTCCACCGTTTGTCCAGGATTGTCCAACAAAATTTTTCGTTTGTCCACCCTTGGTTCAAAAGTTATTTAAAAAAAAAAAAAATTTTGTGAAGTTGGCACCTCCATCTCTGAATAATTAAAAAAACTAAATGTCATTCGTTTGTCCAGGAAAAATTTTCGTTTGTCCACCCTTAGTAAAAAAGTTATTACAAAAAAAAGTTTTTATTGAAAAAACAAAAATATTGATTTTTGAAGTTTTTTTTTGCTTAATCGTTTGTCCACCGTTTGTCCAGGATTGTCCAACAAAAATTTTCGTTTGTCCACCCTTGGTTCAAAAGTTATTTAAAAAAAAAAAAAATTTTGTGAAGTTGGCACCTCCATCTCTGAATAATTAAAAAAACTAAATGTCATTCGTTTGTCCATCGTTTGTCCACGTTTGTCCAGGAAAAATTTTCGTTTGTCCACCCTTAGTAAAAAAGTTATTACAAAAAAAAGTTTTTATTGAAAAAACAAAAATGTTGATTTTTGAAGTTTTTTTTTTGCTTAATCGTTTGTCCACCGTTTGTCCAGGATTGTCCAAGCAAAAAAAAACTTCAAAAATCAACATTTTTGTTTTTTCAATAAAAACTTTTTTGTAATAACTTTTTTACTAAGGGTGGACAAACGAAAATTTTTCCTGGACAAACGATGGACAAACGAATGACATTTAGTTTTTTTAATTATTCAGAGATGGAGGTGCCAACTTCACAAAATTTTTTTTTTTTTAAATAACTTTTGAACCAAGGGTGGACAAACGAAAATTTTTGTTGGACAATCCTGGACAAACGGTGGACAAACGATTAAGCAAAAAAAACTTCAAAAATCAACATTTTTGTTTTTTCAATAAAAACTTTTTTTTTGTAATAACTTTTTTACTAAGGGTGGACAAACGAAAATTTTTCCTGGACAAACGTGGACAAACGAATGACATTTAGTTTTTTTAATTATTCAGAGATGGAGGTGCCAACTTCACAAAATTTTTTTTTTTGTTTAATAACTTTTGAACCAAGGGTGGACAAACGAAAATTTTTGTTGGACAATCCTGGACAAACGGTGGACAAACGATTAAGCAAAAAAAAAACTTCAAAAATCAACATTTTTGTTTTTTCAATAAAAACTTTTTTTTGTAATAACTTTTTTACTAAGGGTGGACAAACGAAAATTTTTACTGGACAAACGTGGACAAACGATTGACATTTAGTTTTTTTTTAATTATTCAGAGATGGAGGTGCCAACTTCACAAATTTTTTTTTTTTTTTTTAAATAACTTTTGAACAAAGGGTGGACAAACGAAAATTTTTGTTGGACAAACGGTGGACAAACGATTAAGCAAAAAAAAACTTCAAAAATCAACATTTTTGGTTTTTCAATAAAAACTTTTTTTTGTAATAACTTTTTTACTAAGGGTGGACAAACCAAAATTTTTCCTGGACAAACGGTGGACAAACGATGGACAAACGAATGACATTTAGTTTTTTTAATTATTCAGAGATGGAGGTGCCAACTTCACAAATTTTTTTTTTTTTTTAAATAACTTTTGAACAAAAGGTGGACAATCGAAAATTTTTGTTGGACAATCATGGTCAAACGGTGGACAAACGATTAAGCCAAAAAAAAACTTCAAAAATCAACATTTTTGATTTTTAAATAAAAACTTTTTTTGTAATAACTTTTTTACTAAGGGTGGACAAACGAAAATTTTTCCTGGACAAACGTGGACAAACGATGGACAAACGAATGACATTTAGTTTTTTTAATTATTCAGAGATGGAGGTGCCAACTTCACAAATTTTTTTTTTTTTTTAAATAACTTTTGAACAAAAGGTGGACAATCGAAAATTTTTGTTGGACAATCATGGTCAAACGGTGGACAAACGATTAAGCCAAAAAAAAACTTCAAAAAATCAACATTTTTGATTTTTAAATAAAAACTTTTTTTGTAATAACTTTTTTACTAAGGGTGGACAAACGAAAATTTTTCCTGGACAAACGTGGACAAACGATGGACAAACGAATGACATTTAGTTTTTTTAATTATTCAGAGATGGAGGTGCGAACTTCACAAAATTTTTTTTTTTTTTTAAATAACTTTTGAACAAAAGGTAGACAATCGAAAATTTTTGTTGGACAATCATGGTCAAACGGTGGACAAACGATTAAGCCAAAAAAAACTTCAAAAATCAACATTTTTGTTTTTCAATAAAAACTTTTTTTGTAATAACTTTTTTAGTAAGGCTGGACAAACGAAAATTTTTCCTGGACAAACGTGGACAAACGATGGACAAACGAATGACATTTAGTTTTTTTAATTATTCAGAGATGGAGGTGCCAACTTCACAAAATTTTTTTTTAAATAACTTTTGAACCAAGGGTGGACAAACGAAAATTTTTGTTGGACAATCATGGTCAAACGGTGGACAAACGATTAAGCAAAAAAAAAACTTCAAAAATCAACATTTTTGTTTTTTCAATAAAAACTTTTTTTGTAATAACTTTTTTACTAAGGGTGGACAAACGAAAATTTTTGCCTGGACAAACGTGGACAAACGAATGGCATTTAGTTTTTTTAATTATTCAGAGATGGAGGTGCCAACTTCACAAAATTTTTTTTTTTTTTTAAATAACTTTTGAACCAAGGGTGGACAAACGAAAATTTTTGTTGGACAATCCTGGACAAACGGTGGACAAACGATTAAGCAAACAAAAAAAACTTCAAAAATCAACATTTTTGTTTTTTCAATAAAAACTTTTTTTTGTAATAACTTTTTTACTAAGGGTGGACAAACGAAAATTTTTCCTGGACAAACGTGGACAAACGATGGACAAACGAATGACATTTAGTTTTTTTAATTATTCAGTGATGAAGGTGCCAACTTCACAAATTTTTTTATTTTTTTTAAATAACTTTTGAACAAAGGGTGGACAAACGAAAATTTTTGTTGGACAATCCTGGACAAACTGTGGACAAACGATTAAGCAAAAAAAAACTTCAAAAATCAACATTTTTGGTTTTTCAATAAAAACTTTTTTTGTAATAAATTTTTACTAAGGGTGGACAAACGAAAATTTTTCCTGGACAAACGGTGGACAAACGATTAAGCAAAAAAAAACTTCAAAAATCAACATTTTTGGTTTTTCAATAAAAACTTTTTTTTGTAATAACTTTTTTACTAAGGGTGGACAAACGAAAATTTTTCCTGGTCAAACGATGGACAAACGAATGACATTTAGTTTTTTTTAATTATTCAGAGATGGAGGTGCCAACTTCACAAAAATTTTTTTTTTTTTTAAATAACTTTTGAACAAAAGGTGGACAATCGAAAATTTTTGTTGGACAATCCTGGACAAACGGTGGACAAACGATTAAGCAAAAAAAAAACTTCAAAAATCAACATTTTTGTTTTTTCAATAAAAACTTTTTTTGTAATAACTTTTTTACTAAGGGTGGACAAACGAAAATTTTTGTTGGACAATCCTGGACAAACGGTGGACAAACGATTAAGCAAAAAAAAAACTTCAAAAATCAACATTTTTGTTTTTTCAATAAAAACTTTTTTTTGTAATAACTTTTTTACTAAGGGTGGACAAACGAAAATTTTTCCTGGACAAACGTGGACAAACGATGGACAAACGAATGACATTTAGTTTTTTTAATTATTCAGAGATGGAGGTGCCAACTTCACAAAATTTTTTTTTTTTTTTAAATAACTTTTGAACAAAAGGTGGACAATCGAAAATTTTTGTTGGACAATCCTGGACAAACGATTAAGCAAAAAAAAAACTTCAAAAATCAACATTTTTGTTTTTTCAATAAAAACTTTTTTTGTAATAACTTTTTTACTAAGGGTGGACAAACGAAAATTTTTCCTGGACAAACGTGGAAAAACGATGGACAAACGAATGACATTTAGTTTTTTTAATTATTCAGAGATGGAGGTGCCAACTTCACAAAAATTTTTTTTTTTTTTAAATAACTTTTGAACGAAGGGTGGACAAACGAAAATTTTTGTTGGACAATCCTCGACAAACGGTGGACAAACGATTAAGCAAAAAAAAAACTGCAAAAATCAACATTTTTGTTTTTTCAATAAAAACTTTTTTTTGTAATAACTTTTTTACTAAGGGTGGACAAACGAAAATTTTTCCTGGACAAACGTGAACAAACGATGGACAAACGAATGACATTTAGTTTTTTTAATTATTCAGAGATGGAGGTGCCAACTTCACAAAATTTTTTTTTTTTTTTTAAATAACTTTTGAACCAAGGGTGGACGAACGAAAATTTTTGTTGGACAATCCTGGACAAACGGTGGACAAACGATTAAGCAAACAAAAAAAACTTCAAAAATCAACATTTTTGTTTTTTCAATAAAAACTTTTTTTTGTAATAACTTTTTTACTAAGGGTGGACAAACGAAAATTTTTCCTGGACAAACGTGGACAAACGAATGGCATTTAGTTTTTTTAATTATTCAGAGATGGAGGTGCCAACTTCACAAAATTTTTTTTTTTTTTTTAAATAACTTTTGAACCAAGGGTGGACGAACGAAAATTTTTGTTGGACAATCCTGGACAAACGGTGGACAAACGATTAAGCAAACAAAAAAAACTTCAAAAATCAACATTTTTGTTTTTTCAATAAAAACTTTTTTTTGTAATAACTTTTTTACTAAGGGTGGACAAACGAAAATTTTTCCTGGACAAACGTAGACAAACGATGGACAAACGAATGACATTTAGTTTTTTTAATTATTCAGAGATGGAGGTGCCAACTTCACAAAATTTTTTTTTTTTTAAATAACTTTTGAACAAAAGGTGGACAATCGAAAATTTTTGTTGGACAATCATGGTCAAACGGTGGACAAACGATTAAGCCAAAAAAAAACTTTAAAAATCAAGTTTTATGGGTTTTTAATATAAACTTTTTTTAAATAACTTTTTTACTAGGGGTGGACAAACGAAAATTTTTCCTGGACAAACATGGACAAACGATGGACGAACGAATGACATTTGGTTTTTTTTAAAATTCCGACATGGAGGTGCCAACTTCACACCGGATTTTTTTTTTCCAAATAACTTTTTTACTAGGGGTGGACAAACGAAAATTTTTCCTGGACAAACGTGGACAAACGATGGACAAACGAATGACATTTGGTTTTATTTAAAATTCCGACACGGAGGTGCCAACTTCACACCGGAATTTTTTTTTTTCGAAATAACTTTTTTACTAGGGGTGGACAAACGAAAATTTTTCCTGGACAAACGATAGACAAACGAATGCAATATGTTTTTTTTTAAAATTCCGACATGGAGGTGCCAACTTCACAGAGCTAGAAATTACAACAAATAGCTTTATAACTACTCAGTAAGTGAGTGTGACTCCCCGGAAACCGTAAAATCCCTTTGTTGCACTTTTGTGAGCACGAAAACGAATTTTAGCTTTACAGTTCAACTTTGAACTACAATTTGTATATGATCGAAAGTACATACTACATAGTACCATATTCTTTAAAATTAAGATCAGTATTAGCTTTTAGAAACTTTTTACAAAGGTTAAAGAGTGTGACTCCTGGAACATATTTTTTTCAGTATTATCGATGCAGTTCCCTAAAAATTTAGCTATGCATCTAGTTACCCCTAACCCATGATAATAAAAAGACCTTTATTGTAAAGTTCTGTCAGAGCAGTGGGAGTTTATGGCATTTTAAAAAATTGGTACTTTTCCTGTTTTGGGTGGAATACCCCATAGGTATTAATAAAAGAAACAACGGTATATTTCTTTTGTTGGGCAAACCACAACAACCAAAGTTATTGAAGGTCAAAGTAGGTTCCCTATGTACAGTCACTTCTCAGAGCAGAAAACCCAGGACAGCGCCATGGATATCTGCGCAGTGGAACCACCCGGGGTTTTACCTCGGCCAAGGACTGTCACTTTCAATGTAACCCTGTTTAGTATGTTTTGTCCCATTCCGAAACTATCATCCTCCCCCCTTGCAGCAGGGCTGCAAAATAGTCTATTGTTACGGGCGGACGTTGAGCCGAACCCCGGACCAAAAGAATGGATATGCAGTGTCTGTTGCAAAAAGATATATATTAAACGGTCGCATTCTGTGCAATGCTTCTCGTGTAAGAGATGGCTCCATAAATATGGATGTTCAGGGCTTAACCTTAACATCCACAGACCCCGTACTTTCTTTAGTACTTTCGTGGCCCCTTGTTGTTTGCGCCCTCGGGCGTCCCGCGGTAAGCGCCGTTCAAGCGCACACCTACCGCCGCTTTCTAGTAGCAATACTAATAATAATAATAATAATGTCTTAACGACTAGCAGCACTTCTGCTATACCCGCCACACAAACTCCAGACTGTTGCTCGTGCCTTATGGCGTCAACATCACGCGCAGCAGCTCAACACTCTCGCTCCCACCGGAGCAGTTTAGACATGAGCAACTCCGAGCACCAGTCTCTCTCTGTTTCTACATCACACCCCCCTCCCGTTTAAATTCTCACGTGAGTCAGGATCAACATCTTCTCGCACCTGTCTCTACGTGTACTGTTTATCGGCAAAGATTATACACGCTCGCGTCATCGGTCAAATGCAATAACTGTTTAGGCCAATGCCACGTACATCTATGCTCTAGGCTCGCTAACAGGAACCTTTGGACGGATGCGTTAATCGCACCATGCTGTAACACGCCTCAACCTACGACACCAGCCAACCCGGTTACCCCTGGTTCACAGCTAACTAGGCTGAGGCTCAGCCTTGGTCTTAGCCTACCAACACCTGGGCGAACACATCCGTCTCTCACGCCTATGGTTAACTTGACATCGACCCCACCGGCGCACTTCCAAATCTTACAGCACAACTGTAACGGATTAACTGGTAAGATCGCAGAGATAACTAATTTGATGACGCAATGTGACATAAAACTTACCGCAGTCCAAGAAACCAAGCTCAGTCCTAGGTCGGACCTCATTACATATGGCGGATATAACATCCACCGGAAAGACCGTCATAGAGTAACAGGAGGTCTGGGAGGTGGTCTAGCGTTCATAACGCACAACTCTGTACAGTATCATCTATTTGATACCGACATCGAAGGAACGGATGATATCTTAGAAAGCCAAGGTATTACCATCCGTAAAGGAGATGTCGATCTGCAAATCATTAACATCTACATACCCCCTGTCTCAAGTTGCCCCACCGGTTATCACCCCGACATTATCTTGCTATTACGAGGAGATAACCGCGTGATCCTGGGCGACTTCAATGCGCACCACGACATGTGGCACTCAAACTTGCCAGCAGACAGTAGGGGGCATGTACTCGCAGAACAAATAGATGATACGGCTTTCTGTACATTGAACGGAGACGCCCCAACGAGAGTATCGGGTAACTGCTATAGTTCGCCAGATATTTCTATCGTAAGTGCAGGACTATTGAACAACACCAATTGGCGACCCATACTCACGTTGGCGTCTGACCATCTCCCAATAGTCATTACCATCGAACGACCGACGGACTTTATAACACCTGAGCATGGTACATACATCAACTTTACCAAGGCGGACTGGGACAGTTTTCAGACATATACGGACGAATCCTATCCATTCCTACGGACGTACGCAAAGGCGAACGAGACTTCCGCAACATCATTGACTTGGCCTCTAGACGCTTCATTCCTGCGGGTCGAATATCCCGAATAAGACCAAATTTCCCCGCGGAGGCAGCGGCCATGGCTAGAGAAAGAGATGAAGTGCGAAGTCTCAATCCCGCAGACCCCCGTATAAGGGATCTCAATGCGGAAATTCGTAGGTTGGTCGATAAACACAAACTGGCCAAATGGAAACAACACCTAGAGCAATGCAACCTCTCTGACGGTGTTGGCAAATTATGGACTACGGTCAAAGCTCTATCTAATCCAACACAACACAAGGATAAAGTAGATATTACTTTCGGTGACAGGGTGAAGAAGGACCCTAGGGGATGTGCGAACTCCTTCTGTAGACAATTTGTACTACATTCCCCACCCGATAGAGCTAAACTTAGAACCATGCGACAGGCGCGTAAATACAAAAACCAAAATACGCCCATTGTCATCACTGCCTCAGAGGTCAAGCCATCAGACAGGCTAAGCCCTCAAAATCCATCGGCCCCGACGGCATTGCCATGAAGATGCTTAAACATCTAGGCCAGGAGGGACACAAATACTTAGCGGCTCTATTCAATCTTTCACTGAACACTTTCGTCATTCCTGAAATATGGAAAAAGGCGAGAGTGGTTCCATTATTAAAACCTAGAAAGCCGGCAAACATAGGCGATTCATATCGCCCTATATCACTTTTGTCGCCGGTAGTGAAGACGCTAGAGTCCATTTTGCTCCCGTATTACACCGCAAATCTGCACCTGGCTAATCATCAACATGGCTTCCGTAAGCTGCACAGCACCACCACCGCACTCAATGCCATTACAACGCAAATAAATAGCGGTCTAAATCAAAACCAACCAAATCACAGGACTGTGTTAGTGGCACTTGACTTGTCGAAAGCTTTTGACACAGTCAACCATGCCACTCTCATACAAGATCTATTAGAAACACAAATACCTGATGGGTTAAAGAGATGGACCGCTAATTACTTGAATGGGCGGCAGGCGTCGGTCAACTTTAGAAACGCAACATCAAAACCAAGACGAATTAGACAGGGGGTGCCACAGGGTGGTGTCCTATCCCCGACACTGTTTAATTTCTATCTATCGAAGATGCCCCCACCACCAGAGGGTGTCTCCGTCGTTTCTTATGCTGACGACTGTACAATAATGGCGACGGGGAAGGGCCCCTATACTGATGAACTCTGTAATAAAATCAATGGTTACCTCTGCGACCTTTCCAGGTTTTTCACAGAGCGAGATCTGACGATATCTCCGACTAAATCAACGGCGACGCTTTTTACGACGTGGACGCACCAGGTGAGAAATGAATTAGACATTTTCGTTGACGGCACTAAGCTACCAACTGTCAGCCACCCAAAGTTATTAGGGATGACATTGGATAATACTTTCTCATTTGCTGGTCATGTGTCTGCAATGGTCTCAAAGGTACGTGGTCGCAACAAGATCCTCAAGTCACTTGCCGGCAGTACTTGGGGAAAAGACAAAGAAACGTTGCTGACTACATATAAGGCCATTGGCCGACCAGTCTTTGACTATGCTGCACCCATATGGTCGCCTAATGTACATAACACCAACTGGACGAAGTTACAAGTCTGCCAAAATACTGCCATCAGAACTGCTACGTCTTCCGAGTCTCACCTCCATCAGGAGGCAAAACTGCTCAATGTAAAAGAGCATGCGGAAATGCTGAGCAAGCAATTCCTTCTGAACTGCCACAAGCCAGCACATCCAAACCGTCATCATTTGGACACAGATCCGCCGCCGAGAGACATAAGGAAACATCTCCGTAAACATTATGATGAGATCCGGCATCATATTGCCTTGCCGTTTGATCTGCAGAATCATAAGCGGGCTCTAACCGACATCCACACCGAGTCGGTAGATACTTTTGTCGGAGCTCTACCTGTGAACCCCGTTCTGAACAGTCCTCCACCGGATATTGCTGAAGAAGAACGCACCTTACCAAGGGAGACAAGAGTTACCTTGGCACAGCTTAGGTCTGGATATAGTGTAAGGTTAAACTCCTACTTGCCAGACTTAATGACACAATCTCAAACACATGCCCTGCATGTGGTAGGACCCCCCATGATACTCTACATCTCTTCAATTGTTCATTTGAACCTACTCTTCTAACCCCTCTGTCCCTCTGGACAAACCCTGTTGAAACTGCACGTTTCCTTGGACTCCCCTTAGAAGAGCTTGATGAAGATCTTCGGAATGATCATACACTCTAGACAGGGCAATGCATTGTTAATAACAACAACAAGGTCAAAGTTCATAAAAATAATTTTTGTAAGTCTTAATTGCTCCTAAAATACTGAACCGATTTCCAAAATTTCGTTGGATAGGTAATTTCAATACCTTTCATTTGATATAAGTCTCCAGTATGTAGCTGCCTATTCTAAATAATCCAACTTTCTTAAAAATATCTCTAAAATTTAAGAAACTTAATTTTTTAAATTGAATAGCTCTATTAACCATGTGTAAAGACAATTTAGTAACATAGGAAATAGTTTAAGCTTTCACTTGAAATACTATATAATATCCTTGGTCCATCAAACCGGTGCGAAACCCCGTATGTGCAAAATTGGTCTACAGCATGCCAAGTCCTTCTGCGCAGTACACCCCTCTGCGTAGGCGGCCTTCGGCCGCGCTTATGATAAATAACCCTGGGCAACGCCATGCCAAGTCCGGGTGGTTGCCATAACCATGGCGCCAGCGCCACGGTACGAAACTAATGTATGCGTAATTTACATAGTAAATATAACACCTTTGAACACCGAATTTTCCAAGTATTCACATATTAGGTATACAAACCGCATATCAAATGAATGGTAATAGCTTTGTTTCTTTCCTGCTAATTATGAATAATTATTCCTAAAAAAGTGTTCTTTGAAAAAATTAGCAGCGAATTCAGCAGCTTTTTGACATTTAACTGAGAGAGAACGCCAATTCGCTCCAAGTTATTGCTGGAGATTTTTCGCCCAGCAGAAACTAGCTTTGTTTCTTGAAATCTCCAGCAAAGAACTGTCAGCAGAAGAGTCTTGTAAAAAGCTGTCAAAATCTCATTTCTGCTAGTTTTATCTCTCTTCTGCTAGTTTTTCGCCGAACAGGAGCCAGCAGAAAGTCTCAAGCAGAACAGCTGTTCTGACTATTGACAAATGGAAATAAATTTTTTCCGCAGCACATGAAATTGCGAATTTTTCAGTCTTTGGACAATTTCTGCGTATATATCGACGTAAACCTTACAAAATATTAAGAAAATTGAATACCTTATACACCTTCAGTATTTCCGATTCCTGTAACTGTGTCTGCAGGATTATATTGGTATCCTAAACGCGCCACATTACGTTGGTCCAACGGACATTGGGCTTCAGCGCATTGCTATTCAAAGATACGGAATTATTGAAAATTTAGTATTTATTGTATGTACTTACTTCATTTGCTGGTAAATAACTCATAGTTTTCAAAATATTCGTAATAAATTTTAAATTTCATAAAAATATGCAATCAATTTTGATTTTGGCATATGTCACAATCAGCTGTTTGTTACTTGCTAGTTTTTGCTGGACGAAAAATCCCCAGCAGCAACTTGCAGCGAACTTGAAGCGAATTGGTGCTCTCTCTCTTAATTAGATTTCAAAAAGCTGCTGAATTCGCTGCTAACTTTTTCAAAGAACACTTTTTTAGGAATAATTATTCATAATTATTAATAATTAGCAGGAAAGAAACAAAGCTACTAGCAAGCAGGAACATCTGATCGCTGACATAGCAAAACAAAAACAAAAAATGTGAATTTAAATTGTTATAGTACATTTACACAGCACCAAATTTGGTAAATTTGACGAAAAATTGCAAATTTGGCCCTTTTTTCCATACAAATTTCATTTTCCAAATTTGGAATTCCATCGCATTTGGCCTCATTCGCTGAACAATACAATCCACAATTCCTCAAAATAGCAACCCTGCCTGTGTTCCACATTTAGAATTGCCCAGCAAGAACCTTAATGGGTAATTAACGTGTGAAAACTTTTGCATTATGCACAGTTCTAAATAACAATTTCAACTATTTTTTTTATGATATTGGACCAGTTACCTAAGAAAAGAGAGAAGCCTTCTTGATTCTTCATTTATTATTACTCTACATGTGTTTAAAACATCAAGGTGGTGCATTTTCTTTCGGTGGCTTTGTATTCTGGTAGAAGATTCTTGCAGGGAAGGTGAAGCCTAAAGCAAATTTGCCAGTGTAAACAGGTTCGAAATGACACATTCAAATTCGCCAAATTTGGTGCAGTATAAATGTACTATTAGCCAATCAGAAACGTAACCGCTGTTTTGTCTGCTAGTTTCTGCTGAACCCTGTTCGACGAAAAATTAGCAGAAATGAGATTTTGACAGCTTTTTACAAGACTCTTCTGCTGACAGTTCTTTGCTGGAGATTTCAAGAAACAAAGCTAATGTTACTGCCTATACAATGCAAAAAAAAATTTTTTTAAATCGGTTCGATACTTAAAGAGAAATTTTGATTTAAAAAAAATGCTTCATATGAACTTTGACCCTTAATAACTCCTGTTATGGTCATTTGCCCACAAAAAAAAAGTATGTAGTTATACTCACCTTGACCATGTCTATGTTGTTGTTGTTGTAACGAGGTGTAGACTTGCCTAAATGTCAGACAGGGTCACCTCGAGTGTATTGCTCTTGGCCGGGTCGATATAAGAAAACGGCCCGGGTCGTTTCGGCACGATGGGTACAGCACAAGTACTGGTACCGTTCTCGTAGATCCGGCAATACAAGAAACTAAACTAGCCGTGCAGGCTATGTAGGTCATTTAGCGTTACCCAGGGTGCACCAACTGGGAGGCGACCTACTTTTACACCCCTATCAATCCTGATACTTCTTTTCTTGATTTAAGAATTGTCCGTATACTGCATTTAAGCCAAAACTCCATAAACATGCGTTTGTGGAACTTGTTCCAACTTGCAATACTTAATTTAATACAGGGCTTGCAAAATATATGTACATGCAGTATAAATACATATAAAAAAAATTTAAGTTTTTCTCTTTTTTTTTTTAATTTTAACAAAAAAAAAAAAGAAATGCGGTCACCCTGTCATGTTTTTCGTCGGAGAGAGCTATGAAAATAGAAACATTTCTATCGTCGCTCAAATGTCGTCGGGCGTATTTTTGCTTGGCGTTTTAGTGTTTTCAAATTAATAAAATTACATGGTTCCTTTTTGACAAAGCGTATATTCGTTGCGTTTTTACGCGACGATTTTCCTTGTGGGCTGGCCTTCAGCCTGCTTCTGTGAGAAGCAAATCTCCAAACTACAAATAAAAATCGAGCGACACATTACTCCTTTCTTCGCAATTGGTACAAGGCGAATTCATACTTAATGAATTCGCCTTGTTTTGGTATGATCTTTTCTTATAACAAAATTGGTACATCTTTTCATGCATAAAAAAACAAGTTTTTTTTTTAACTACAAATAAAAATCGAGCGACACCAAGTTTTATAAATAAAGGTTGAGTCGTTGTGTTTTTAGTGTGTTAGCTGCAAAGATGACTTGATTTGAAACTCTTTCGCGCGCCACCAATCGAGGGTACTGATTATGTATTGCTACTTGGCAGCACTGCATAATCGGGGAACATCTGCCAGCAGAAGCAGCGAAAAATCTGGTTACCAGACAAAGTATATTGGCAGAAAACAGTGGGTGTTTTTGCTTTGATTTGGGATTTCAGTTAAAAAGGCGCTAAGAACACAATAAATAAGAGTATAAAATGCCAATCAAAGGGATATGTGTCGTAGGATTTGCTGGTTACCAACGTTTACTTTAATTTTCCTATTAGCGCGAATAATAACTCGGTCTGACATTGAGCAGGTATTACGATGGTAAATTGGTTATTTACTTCGAATAGTAAGGTTAATTAAGAAAAAAAAAAAATATATAATAGTACTTTGTAAGAAAAATATACATAAAGTAAACCTTTTCTTGGCACATTTACGTGACTAAAAGTACATTTACACCGCACGAAATTTGGTAAATTTGGCGAAAAATTGCAAATTTGGCGCTTTTTTTTCATACAAATCTCATTTTCCAAATTTGGAATTCCATCACATTTGGCCTCATTCGCCGAACAATACAATCCACAGTTCATCCAAATAGCAACCCTGCGGGTGTTCCACATTTAGAATTGCCCAGCAAGAACCTTAATTCGTAATTAACGTGTTATAACTTTTGCATTATGAACAGCTGTAAATAACAATTTCAACTATTTTTTTTTTAACAAAATTGACCAATTCTACCAAGAAAAGACAGAAGCCTTCTTGGCTCTTCATTTATTATTACTCTACTGGTGTTTAAAACATCACAGTTGTGCATTTTCTTTCTGTGGCTTTGTGTTCTGGCAGAAGATTCTTGCAGGGAAAGTGAAGCCAAATGCAAATTTGCCAGTGTAAACAGGTTCGAAATGACTCATTCAAATTCGCCAAATTTGGTGCAGTATAAATGTACTATTAGTGTGAAAAAGACAAAAGAACCAAAGTTTAAATCAAAATGCCCAAATTTTATCTTCGCAGTACTGGCACCATTGGACACTGTTATAAAAATAGACACATTTGGAGCGCTCTCAGAGAGCGCTAAGTTTCGAATCAAGTCCTCTTTGGTGTGCTGTTGTTCTTGACATTTTCTCCCGCTGTCAAATGAGTGTCAAATCGCATTGGTTTAGCTTTGTTTCTTTCCTGCTATTATGAATAATTATTCCTAAAAAAGTGTTCTTTGAAAAAATTAGCAGCGAATTCAGCAGCTTTTTGACATTTAATTGAGAGAGAGAGTGCCAATTCGCTTCAAGTTCGCTGCAAGTTGCTGCTGGGGATTTTTCGTCCAGCAAAAACTAGCAAGTAACAAACAGCTGATTGTGACATATGCCAAAATCAAAATTGATTGCATATTTTTATGAAATTCAAAATTTATTACGAATATTTTGAAAACTATGAGTTATTTACCAGCAAATGAAGTAAGTACACACAATAAATACCAAATCTTAAATAATTCCGTATCTTTGAATGTCCGTTGGACCAACGTAATGTGTCTCGTTTAGGAGACCAATATAATCCTGCAGACACAGTTACAGGAATCGGAAATACTGAAGGTGTATAAGGCATTAAATTTTCTTAATATTTTGTAAGGTTTACGTGGTTTACGGCGCCATATACGCGGAAATTGTCCAAAGACTGAAAAATTCGCAATTTCATGTGCTGCGGAAAAAATTTATTTTCAGTTGTTCTGCTTGAGAATTTCTGCTGGCTCCTGTTCGGCGAATAACTAGCAGAAGAGAGATAAAACTAGCAGATAAGAGATTTTGACAGCTTTTTACAAGACTCTCTTCTGCTGACAGTTCTTTGCTGGAGATTTCAAGAAACAAAGCTTTTGTTTACAAATAAACAGAAGCAAATCAGAAAAAAGAAGAAAAAAATTAAACAGCTGTTCATTTGCTGTCACCTTTCTTATTTCATGATGAGCGACACATTACTTCTTTCCTTGCTTTTAGTGTGCTCTTTTCTTTTTTACAAAATTCGTACATCTTTTCATGCATGAAAAAAGTAATGCATTCCCTGTTTTCCCACTGTGAGTTGACAGCTAAAGTAGACAATTACCAATGTTGCTGGCATGGTGTTTCCATACATAAACTTAGGTTGCTGGTTTTATTCGGGATTGTAGCCCATCCTAACTGTAAACTTTTGACAATCAACGTGGCTTTTGGAATAATATTATGGGCATTGAAAATAACTTAAAAGTAATTAAGAACTTTCGGCAGTCATTACTTCACATTGCCATGATTACCTTTGTTGTGGTTGCTGGTACGATAACTAATGTATTTGTAACTGCTGGTGCTGATCATGCAGAATCTCCTGATGCGAATGAGTTGCATTTGGATGAACATGCTGCCGGTATTCCATACTGCGATTATTTGAACGACGATCGTACAATTGGACGCAGGTAATTATATGGAAGATTCATATATAAAAAGTTTCTCAAACGGTGTTGCATTAGTACGAACACAAAAACATACATTTTTTGGCAATAACTACGAAAAGCGGAATAACCATAGACTGAAGTCGACTTTATGTTAAGCAGCGAATTATTGACAATCATTTGGCCTTCATATATGTACATTTAATTATTTACAAGTCGATTAATTTTGCAATATATACATAGAAATGTTTAAAGAAGTATTTTTAAAGTAGTAGCATTAGAGGAAGTAGTAGTAGAAAAACATACTAATGCACATTTCTCATACAATCGTAGGAAAACGGAACCCTTTTCAAACTTGTTGGCAGCACGGTTGCCGTTTGTTCAAAATTTTGCGTACAAAAAATCGTACCAAACCGAAAAAAAACATACCAAAATATAAGAAATTTTGCCAATCTTTAGGGGTCGCTATTTTTTCGCCCTTTCCCAAGTGGTTCCACTTCACTTCTACTGCAGTGAAGAAGGGGAGTGAAAAATACACAACATCATGAGTAAATAATTTTTTTGTAGTCATTCAAATGTGGGTTTTTATATTTTTAGCAGTGTCATTGGAGTTGCATTGAAGTTAAAATCGCAAAACCCTACCAAATTTGGAAGTTGCGTACCAACGTACCCGGAGAAAAAATTCTTACCAAAAATGGTACATTTCGGCCAAAACGGCAACCGTGGTTGGCAGTCTGTGCAGTCACAGACTTATAAGGCCAAATACTCTCTTTATCAATCGTATGTGTGTTTGTACATACATTAAGGGTCGAATACATAAAGCTTTGTTAACCTCGCCTGGCATTTGCTACCTCAAGAACGCCTTCACACTTCTCTTTTATACATTTGTTTTCGTTATTTTTTTCTTTGCATTCAGAGTGTTTTGGTTAATTTATTAATTTAATATAAAAAAATGCATTAATTATTATTTCCTGCAACTTTATATACTTTAATTAAAGCAAAGTTATCAACATCTGATTGTCAAAGCAAGCAAAATTTGAGAGTTTGCCAAATTTTAACCTTGCTTCAGGTCTCCAATTTGCCATGCTTCGTTTAAATGCGTATACTGAACTTTTCTGTCAAAGTCAAAGTTTGAGGTAAAGTCAAAATAAAGCTTTATGTAACTGACCCTTTATTCTCTTCCTGCGTTCTTCGCCCCACTTACCTGCACTTGAACGTCCCTCACCCTTCACCTAAATGTGCAAAGCTCGCCCGTATGTGCAAAATACTCATACGAGCCCTTTTGCTCATCGCTGGTGTAAGGGATTAGGGGTCAGTTACATAAAGCTTTATTTTGACTTCACCTCGAACTTTGACTTTGACAGAAAAGTCCAGTATACGTATTTAAACGAAGCATGGCAAATTGAAGACCTCAAAGTTGAAGCAAGGTTAAAATTTGGCAAACTCTCAAATTTTGCTTGCTTTGCTTGCTTTGACAATGAGATGTTGATGACTTTGCTTTAATTAAAGAAAAAAAGTTGGAGGAAATTATAAATTATTAATTTTTTCTCTATTAAATTAATAAAGGACGTTTGTTCGTTCGTCACGGACCCACGATATCATAGTACCTAGATACTCAACACTAGCTGCCTCTAGATGTTTCTTTGTTAGCACTATTAGAATATGGAATTCGCTACCAGTTGCAATTAAAAGCATCGATAGGATGTTTCGAAAAGGCAGTCAAATCATTTTTTGGTTAGTAACCTCCTATTCCCACTTTCATCTCTTTTACCATTTTCCCTATCAGGTTTCCCCCTTTTTCCCCCCTTTCTTACTTTAAACTGAGAATGTAAAATGATTTTAGTTAGTTTTAAGTTTAAAATTGTGTAATCTCCATTTACCTATGTACCTACCTGTGATCATGTCAGTACAATTAAAAGACTTTAAGTCTTACTGTACCTCCTATGAAAGTTTAAATAAAAAAATAAATTAACCAAAATACTCTTAATGCAAAGAAATAAATAACGAAAACAAATGTATAAAAGAGAAATGTCAAGGCGTTCATTGTACCATACTTCTGAAGTTGGACGCAAAGTTTTGAGGTAGCAAATGTCAGGCGAGGTTAACAAAGCTTTATGTATTCGACCCTTTAGAGCTTAATTAGAACACGTTTGAAGTTTCCCTTGTTTAGCCCGATTTTAATTGACTCGGGGAATATAGTCCCAAAGTCTAACAGCGCTAATCAAAAACAATCGGCTAGAAGTTAGATACCTATATTTAGAAACCTGGTTAGTTGGAGCTTGTACAAATACCTGGGAACTTTCCATTCTAACAGTTTATATATAAACATGCAATTGTTGTTGTTTTCATGTTGTTGTTGTAACGAGGGTAGCCCTGCCTAAATGTCAGACAGGGTCACCCCGAGTGTATTGCTCTTGGCCGGGTCGATATAAGAAAACGGCCCGGGTCGTTTCGGCACGATGGGTATAGCACAAGTACTGGTACCGATCTCGTAGAACCGGCAAAACAAGAAACTTGCCAAGTAGGCCATGTAGGTCATTTAGCGTTACCCAGGGTTCACCAACGGGGAGGCGACCTACTCTTACACTCAAGGACCTTCCCCGTGGCCATAATCGTCCAGTTACCCGCTTAGGAGACCATAGAGAAGTTGCTGATGAAAATTAAAATTAGGAAAAGAACACGTTAAGGCAAGGCTTACATACTTACTTAAAATACCCTTTAACTGTCTAGGCGATTTTGGCCGTTCAACATGTTCCGCCAGTTGGTTCTTTGTTGAGCCAACTGGCGCCAATTGGAGACACCGCGTGCTCTCAGATCTGCGACCACTTGGTCCTGCCATCCAAAGTAGCATTTGTTTGCAATAGGTATCCTTCGATGGATTTCCAGGCTTACATTGTTGTTGGAATTAATGCTGCTTCCCAGGTATACAAAGTCCATTACAATCTCGAAATTATTGCTGCCAACAGTGGCGTGTTTGCCAAGACGCGAATGCGCTGACTATTTGCTTGATGCCAGCAGGTACTACTTCCTTTTACCTTCGTTCACCACCAAACCCATTTTCCGCTTCTTTTTCTAATTTGGAATACGCAGAAGTTACGGCGCGGTTGTTGAGGCCAATGATGTGGATGTCATCGGCATACGCCAATAATATATATGTACGCTCTTGTAATATATTGCTCCAGCGCGACTAAGTTCTTGTATTATTTTCTCCAACATCAAATTAAAGAAATCGCACAATAGGGGGTCGCCCTTCCTGAAACCTCGCCTAGTTTCGAACGGCTCGGAGAGGTCCTTCCCGATTCTGACCGAGCTGGTGGTGTTGCTCAGCGTCATCTTGCACAGCCGTATAAGCCGGGAAACCAAATTCAGACATAGCGGCATATAGGCAACTTCTTTTCGTGCTGTCGAAGGCGGCTTTAAACTCAACAAAGAGCTGGTGTGTGTCGATCCTTTTCTCGCGGGTTTTTCCAAGATTTGGCGTATTGTAAAAATCTGGTCGATGGTAGATTTACCAGGTCTGAAGCCACACTGATAAGGCCCTATCAGTCGGTTTACGCCAGGCTTCAGTCTTTCGCACAATACGCTTGATAGGACCTTGTATGAGATACTCAAAAGGCTGATTCCACGATAGTTGGCGCAGTTTGCGGAATCGCTCTTCTTATGGATTGGGCAGAGAACACTTAGATTCCAAACTTCAGGAATGCACTCATCGGACCATATTCTGCATAAGAGCTGGTGCATGCACCTTACTAGCTCCTCGCCGCCGCATTTGAATATCTCAGCGGGCAGGCCATCAGCACCCGCCGCTTTATTGTTTTTTAGCAATGATATAGCTATTCGCACCTCGTTATAGTCGGGTTGTGGAACTTCGATTCCATCGTCTTCGGTTGTGGGTTAGGTTCGTCCTCTTCTCTGGATTGTTGTTTTGTTCCTCCGTTTAGAAGGGCAGATAAGTGATCCATCCATAACCTTAGTACTCTCTGAACATCTGCCACCAGGTCGCCGTTGTCATATTTACACAGGAGTTTGCCCCGAGTTTAAAACCTTCCGTCATTCGTCGAATTTTTTGATAAAATTTTCGGACGTTGCTTCTGCTGGCTAGCATTTCAAGATCTTCGATTTCCCACTTTTTCGCTTCTCTTTTCTTCGCCCGAAAAAGCCGTCTCGCTTTCCTCTTCATCTCACGGTAGTGTTCACACACGCTCTTCGTTGCATTCGCTTTTGGCGTTGCGTTAAGGCAAGACTACTCATGGTTAATACAACAACAACAGCCAACTGCACCAAGTGGGAGCCGGCAAAAAAATGTAGGTCCCACCAATTTTTCGAAAAAATCTCAAAACAGCACACCACAGATTGGAAGAGAAGCTCGGCACAAAAAAGCTCATTAGAGTTTGCTGATGATAACCTGACGTTGCTTCTGCTGACAAGCATTTCAAGATCTTCGATTTCACGTTTTTTCGCTTCTCTTTTCTTCGCCCGAAAAAGCCGTCTCGCTTCCCTCTTCATCTCACGGTAGTGCTCACACACGCGCTTCTTTGCATTCGCTTTTAGCGTTGCGTTAAGGCAAGGCTACTCATGGTTAATACAACAACAACTTCCAACTACACCAAGTGGGAATCGGCAAAAAAATGTAGGTCCCACCAATTTTTCGGAAAAATCTCAAAACAGCACACCACAAATTGGAAGAGAAGCTCGGCACAAAAAAGCTCATTAGAGTTTGCTGATGATAACCTGTAGATTAAAAAGGTCCCAACAAAGGTCTGAAACCGATTAAAATAACGTTCCGGTTTCGGTATCGGTTTTACAACGTGTTTTGCTTTCGGTTACGGTTTCGGTTTCCAAATAAAAACACGAACAAAATAAATTTTTCTACTAAAATACTCAAGTACCTAGGTAGGTAGGTAGAAGTGGCTGCCGCAAAGGCACACCTAGGCCAGTAATAAAAGGCCCGTTGTGATACCACCAAAACACTAGGAAAGTCAGTCCCGGGGCCCGGCCATATGGAAAATCCCAGTGCTGTCGGGACTCTCCATATAGCCGAAACCCGGGACTGACACTCCTAACCGACACCGCTACCCCTCCTCGAACCATTTTGATAACTTGATGAAGGCCATCAAGTCCTTTATATCTAGCTCCGCGACCTGGCTTAAGCTAACCAGGAAGGGAACTCACAGGGAGCGCCTTCTCGCTCCGCTTAAGGCCGGGCAGTTGCAAATGAGGTGCTCCACCGTTTCCTCTTCCTCATCATCTTTGCAACTCCTGCAGCATCGTCGGTAGGGAACGCCTAGCCTTGCTGCGTACCTACCGGTTAAAACACCTATTAATATGGAGATTTCCTTCCTTTTTAGGGCGTATATGTGTCTAGATCTTTTAAGATCGCATTTTGGCCAGGTTTGCTTGGATATCCGGCACCCTGGGGCTTGTAGCCATCTTTCGTTGGCTTCGCGGAGTGTATGCTCCTTCAGCATTAGCTTGCACGTGGCAAACGGCATACCTATGCGCTCTTTATCTTGAAGAATCTGCTTGGTCGTGCCCTGCCTGGCAAGTTCGTCTGCCCTACAGTTTCCCTCAATGTCCCTGTGTCCCGGGACCCATGTGAGGTTCACGCGGTTCTGTTGGGCCATCTCTTGAAGAGATCGACGACAGCTGAGCGTCAGTTCAGAGTTGAACGAGTAAGAGCCAAGGGATTTGATGGCCGCTTGGCTGTCGCTGAAAATACAGATATCCTGTCCGATGGTGCGTTCACCTATCCAAGTCACGGCGTCCATGATTGGTGAAACTTCAGCCTGGAAGACGCTGCAGTGATCAGGTAGTCTATACAGCCGTCGGTGTATATAAAAGTGCCGCCATTAGTAGCGGGACACCGATATATGTTCTCCCAGTCTTCCCTGCTGGGAATGTTTATTCTAAAACAACAATCTCCGACTGTTGTGGTCGCACACCGATCTGTGCTCAGAGGGAGAAAGCTGTAAGATCTTAGAATACAGGAGTGTCCAATAGTGCTTGCGCCCCAGACGGACGTTTCCTTTAGACGCACAGCCGATGCTGCTGCTGCCCGGTACCCTTCCAGATCGAGTGGCAAAAAGCCAAGAATGGCCTGGAGAGCTTCATTGGGCGTTGTTCTTAACGCCCCGCTTATACAGATCATGCTCGATCTGTGGACTTTCCCTAACAGATTTAGGTTTGTTGCCTTTCTTAGCGCAGGCCACCATACCACGACTCCATACAGCATAATTGGCTGGATTATCGCAGTGTAGATCCATCTGTAAATTTTGGGGCTGAGCCCCCATTTTTTGCCAATGGCTCTTTTACACGTGTAAAGTGCAATGCACGCTTTTCTCTGGCGCTGGATGACATTCTCCTTCCAGTTAAGCTTTCTATCTAGAACTGTGCCTAGGAATTTGGCTTTGTCAGCTAAGTTCAGGCGCACGCCATCTAGTTCTGGTAGGTTCAACGGTGGTATCTTGTACCGCCTGGTATAAAGGACAAGCTCCACCTTTCCCGGGTTGATGCTAAGTCCGCAGCGAGAGGACCATGAAGAAACTTCTCGCAGTGCTACTTGCATCAAGTCACACAGGGTTTGTGGGAATTTGCCCCTATATGCAATAGCTAAATCGTCTGCATATGCCACTATCTTCCCGCCCCCACCTTGTGTCTCGTAGCAGCGAGTTTACGGTGAGGTTCCATAGGAGCGGGGAGAGAACACCACCCTGAGGCGTTCCTCTTGTGACATAGCGTGAAAGATCAACTGTTCCCAGTGAAGAAACTATTTTCCTTCCCTTTAGTAGTTGATCAATTAGTCCAATAAGAGACCTATTTATGCCCAGGTTTGTTAAAGCAGTGTTAATAGCCTCCGGCCTTATATTGTTGAAAGCCCCTTCGATGTCCAGAAAGGCCACGAGACAGTACTCCTTTTCATGCAATGATTTTTCAACAATAGAGACTAGGCTGTGGAGCGCAGTTTCCGTTGATTTACCTTTGGTGTATGCATGTTGATAGCTAGAAATAAGGTTGCTATCAATAGTAGAGGAGAGATAATCGCTAATTATCCTCTCGAAGGTTTCAAGTGCAAAAGACGAGAGACTGATCGGTCTGTAGTCTTTAGGCTCATAGTGTGAGGCCTTCCCAGCCTTTGGAATAAAGACTACCGTGGCGCTTCTCCAGGAGCACGGAATGTAATTAAGAGCCAGGAGGCTGAATAGAGAACTACCAGCCATTTAGCTGATATTTCCAGCGTGTTTATGAGTTGTGCGGGAAAAATCCCGTCTGGCCCAGCTGCCTTGAACGGCTCAAAGCTTTTGATTGCCCACCTTACCCTTTCCTCCGTAATGGGTATGTTTACCGCCAGGTTTGTTGCAGATGCTACAGGTGCATCATACAAGTTCCCCGGAAAGTGTGTGTTCAGGAGCAGCTCCAGGGTTTCCCCTTCCGTGCTGGTCCAAGATCCGTCAGGCTTCCGTAAATAGCTAATGGCTGTTTGAGTTTTTGATAGCACTCGTCTAAGTCTCGCTGTATCATCGACTTTTTCGACCCCGGTGCAGAAATTTCTCCACGAAGTTCTCTTCGCTTGCCTTAGAGCCTTTTTATAGGCCCTCAGTTTAGCTTTATATTCGAGCCATTCAGGCTCCGTACCGATGCTCTTGGCCTTGTTAAATTGCTTCCTGCATGATATACGGAACGAATCCAGGTCGTAAGATCACCAGTGGGGTCTATGTTTGCCGCGTGGTTTTGGTACTGGACAAGCCTGCTCTAGGGCATTTGAGAGCGCCGTTGTAAAGGTCGTTACCAGATCATCCAGTTCTCCCACTGATGAGGGGGCTTGTGGAGGTAATACTGGTAGGTCCCTAGCTAATATTTGGTTATGTAGCTGCCAGTTAGTGTTGCGTGGATTTCGTTTCATAACTGGCTGCTCAACAATAAAGTCTAACACAATTTCTATGTACCGATGGTCAGAAAATGAATGCTCATCAAGAACACGCCATTTTCTGACCCACTCATAAGCGCCTTCGCTACAAACAGTGAGGTCTATAACCTCCCTACGAGCTTTAGTTATAAAAGTAGGCTCGTTACCCACGTTACAAACCACCAGGATAGTTGTTAGTAGGTAGTCAAACAGAGACTCGCCCCTAGCGTTAATATCGGAGCTTCCCCACTGGACGTGATGAGCATTAGCGTCAGCTCCAATAATAAGATGGCCCATACAGAAATTATCCACCAGATCTTTCACCTCCTTTTGTGGAGGAGGTTCTTCGGCGTCATAGGGCATATAGACCGACGCCATCGTTAGGCTGGTGCTGCCGACTGTTAAGCTGGCAGCTGTAACGTCACCATTTGAGTAGTTGGGTAATAGAAAGGTGTTTAGCTCAGACTTTACCAAAATACAGGTTCTGACCTTGCCCTCATCATTGGCTTGGATGAGCTTGTACCCCTTAGTCCCCAATCCACAGATCCTAGAGCTATTGACCCAGGGCTCTTGGATAAGGACCACGTCTACGTCGCCTTTAGAAAGACGACTGCTTAAAACAGCCGAGGCTGCTTTAGATTTGTGCAGATTTATCTGAAGCACCACCAACATGAGAGAGCTCAGACTTCCCTGCCGCCAGCGTGTCGTCGAGGTCTGGCCTGTTCCGGGGGCTGTCTCTCAACGAGGAGTTGTTCAGAGCACCTGCACGATTTGGCGTGGCGGGAACCCTGCTGTCTGAAGCAGCATCAACGTTAGTGTGCTCAGGTTTAGCCACGATCGTGACGTCGAGGCCTTCTTCGTCAAGCAGGCTTTCTTCTATCGCCGAGTTGTTCGCAGGACCATCGCAATTTGACGTGGCGGATAACATACTTTCCGCGTCGGACTCCTCTGCTTCCCCTTCCGATGCCTCGATCTCCGAGTCCTCCGGAGCGTCCGGAATAGCAGCGCGCTGTGCATCGCCACGGTATACGTGGATCACGATCTGACCCAAGCCGTAATGCACTCGTCCGTTGCACCGTTTAAGGGGCTCGAGCGCCTCCTTATTCAGAGTGATAACCACCTGTCTATTGGGCCCAACCACATCATCGACCAGATTGACGCCCCAATCCTGCGTCGGGAGAGACGGATTCCAGACCTGCAGCATCTCAAGAATATTCTCGGGTTCTGCAGGGACGGCAGGAATCCATGCCCTTGCCCTTGGCCGAGCAGGAATGTCCTTCCAGTCGACGACATCTAGTCTTGCCCCTGGGTAGACTTCACCCAGTCTTGCAACTGCTGCCTTATACAGTGCGACAGTTCTTGCATCCTCGCACGCGAATATTTTGATCTGACCTTGGTGCCAGCCCGCGTCAGTACCTCGCGGCGGACTACCCGGAGACTCACGCATTAAGTCGAGGAGGGCCCTGCCCATTCCATTCCGGACATACAGCCACCGGTCTTTGGGGATGGAGCAACGGTCGTTACCTCGGTCAATGAAACCTATAAGGATTCTGTCCTTGGTTACTGCAGCAAAGCTGAGTTTTCCCACTACGGGGTTGACCTGATGCCGCTTCGGATGGGGGTTTACCTCTCCGTCCGATCTCTGGAGTTTGAAGGGATTACCGTTCACCCTCTTAGGCACATAGGGCCTCTGGAAATTTGGTATCAGAGCTTTCGCTTCCTCCACCATCTTCCTTTCTTCCGGCGACAGCTTCTCCTGCGATGCTCCCTCATATTTTTTAAGGATCCTTGCGGCCTTTCTTTTATCCCAGTACGCAAAGCGTCGGGGAGATGCCTCTTGGGGGGGATTCAGACTCGTAGTTGCCATCGCGGTCTCTCCCTTTGCGGCGTCGTCCTTCACTTTCGAAACTCTGAAACCAGGTCGTGAGACCATTGCCCCAGATGTGACGAGATTGGGTTTCGTACCAGCGCTTGATGGAAGTTTAGCTTCCGCCGTTTTCTGCTTGACTGCGTAGGCAGCCGCACTGCTGCTTGCTCCCATCAAGTCACTCTTACTTGATAGCAGTTTGGGGGATGACTGACCCGTAGTTTCCATCGCTGTCGGCCTCCCAGTTAACTTTGAGGCGGAGTTTGTCCTCCGGCGTTGTGTTTTCGCTTGCTCCAGCATAGTTCTTCTCTGCTGCGGAGTAAACGAAGTCGTTAATTGCTTTGTATTTTGTGTGTTCTTCATCTTGTTCGTACGACCCCTCGCCGGACAAGGCCAGCTTAGGGTCAAGGGTAGTGTAAGGGGAAGTGTGTCGTCCGCCGCGGCAGAGCCCCATACCGCGGTAAGACCATAGTTACTCCCTGAGGCGGCCCGGTATCAGTGAGGCTCCGTTCGACTACAGCCACGATTTGCCTCCCGGCTGCAAACGTCCAATGGGCACGGTATCGCATAACACCCTGGATTGGGAGGGAAAAGTTTTGCACATTTATATAGCGAGCCGCTTGCTTCAAGACAGACGCTCGCTTACAGCCGCACCTCATGGTGTACAGACGCTGCGAAAAAGACCCCGGTGAGCCCTTAAACCAAGTATGTCAGAGTGGCCCCACCGGGGCTCCCTCTCTTTCTGCCGCGAGCCTAGGTAGCTCAACGTTGCCCAGAGTGCACGAACGAGGACGCAAGAGTCGGGATTGAGCGCAGTCACTCAGCAACCACACCCCATTACACTCCACTCAAGTACCTACATATGGGCATTTTCTAAAAAGGCAGGGTGTGGAAAAATTCGATCGCGAATTCTCAATCATATGGTTTTCTCACCCTTTCTCATTTTGCGCTCTTAACATATCGCGAGAAACGCTAAGGCAAACGAGGGGTAGTTAAAACAATAACTGCATTATTTCATTGCTAGGAGATTGTAAACAAACGATTTTTCATACTAGCAGCCTTGCTACGAGCGATCGCGTTTGTATGCTCGCTCGTTTCCAATGTATATACATAAAATAATTGCATAGACTCGTTAAGAAACGAAAAATGTTTTCGATGTTTTAAACAACGCTCGTTTGCCTCTGCATTTCTCGCGATAAGTTAGGAGCACAAATTGAGAAGATTGTATTTTTGAGCAATCGCGATCGTTCTTCTTATGGTGTGGATACAAAATTTTGATTTCATCTGTTTAAAGAAAGTTGTACGTGCAAGATTTATTTCTGTTATTAGTTTGCAAGTAAACAAAGTGAAGATTTTATTAATACAAATATGGGAAAAACATCAAACATTGAAAAATCACAATTTGGGACATTTGATAAAAATTCAAATTATTAAAAGACCAATTTATGATTAAATAAAAAAAACGAAATTCAGAGATACTCTTTTTCCTCAATTACAAATTGTTTATAAAACTGTTGTAAAAAATTAAAAAAAAAAAATAATTTTTAATTTTAGGTTTTTTAGATAGATCTAACAATCATTAGGCCAGTCCTAAAATTTGATCCAATTCCGTCAATTGGTTCACGAACTAGAAAATAATGAAAAAATGCAATTTTCATAATGCCTAAAATTCAAAAATTCATAACTCAAAAAATTGACCACTATGGGTGAAATAAAAAAATAGGTGTCGACTTATTTTCCATTCTAGTATAGGAAGAAAAATGCGAATGCCTTTTTATTGTTCTGATAACCACTGAAACACTGGTTCACGAAAAAATAATGAAATAAAATAATAAAAAACTGTCTAAAAGCCCAAGATCAACTCAATGATGAATACCATTGTTTAGAAATAATCTATGATCATGTACACAAGTATGTAGACATGTGTTTTTTAGAAATGTTTTTGCTGCATCTCACATGTATAAGGGATCACAGGGACTGGTAATTTTTAGCTAGTTGCATTCATGGCTGGCAATTGTTATACCAATAATTTTCAGATGCACTTAAGTTCGTGCATATGTTGATAGAATAGAATTTTTTAATATTTTTTTTCTTTACCTGTTTAGTATAAATGGGAGTATATAAGGGAGTGTAATGGAGTGTGGTTGCTAAGTGACCTTGCTCAATCCCGACTCTTGCGTCCTCGTTCGTGCACTCTGGGCAACGGGAGCTACCTAGGCTCGCGGCAGAAAGAGAGGGAGTCCCGGTGGGGCCACTCTGACATACTTGGTTTAAGGGCTCACCGAGGTTTTTTGCGCAGCGTCTGTTCACCATGAGGTGCGGCTGCAAGCGGGCGTCTGTCTTGAAGCAAGCGGCTCGCTATATAAATGTGTAAATATTTTCCAAAAACCCCGAAACGGGTTGTGCGCTGGGTTTGGGACCCGCCACGTAAAAAATTTAGTCCAATGAAAAATAAATTAAAGCCTCGGATGAGAACCCCCTTTAATGTTGACGACCCGGCAAAACGAATAAGGCATAATGATTTGGATATTAGGGCATGTACCGGGAATGTCCGGACCCTTTCAAGGGACGGTACCGCTGCCCGACTGGTTGATGTCCTCGTTAACGCAAAGGCTGACATCACCGCCCTGCAGGAAATGCGATGGACGGGACAAGGAAAGACGACCATCGGACCTTGTGACGTATACTACAGTGGCCAGACACGCGGCAAAGCGCGTGGTGGGAAAGAGACTTCGCCGCCAAGTACTAGCGTTCACCCCCGTGGACGAGCGTCTCGCTGCGATCCGCATCAAAGCGAAATTTTTCAACATAACATTTATCTGCGCCTATGCGCCGACTGAGGAGACGGACGACGCAGAGAAGGACTCCTTCTACGATAAACTTGAACAGACTTATGATCGCTGCCCCCAACATGATATCAAAATCGTGCTCGGCGACTTTAATGCGAAGGTGGGCAAGGAAGGAGTCTTTGGTCCAACAGTTGGAAAATTTAGTCTCCATGATATAACATCCCCCAACGGCACTAGGTTGATTGATTTCGCTGCTGCTCGCAATATGGTCATCAGTAGTACCAGGTTCCAGCATAAACGAATACACCAAGCCACATGGCTGTCTCCTGATCAAAGAACAAGAAACCAGATTGATCATGTCATGATCGACGGCAGACATAGCTCCACCGTTCTGGACGTGCGTACCCTTCGTGGTCCCAATATCGACTCGGACCATTATCTTGTTGCAGCCAAGATACGCACACGCCTCTGTGTAGCAAAGAAAGTGCGCACAGTAACGGAAGGAAAGTTTGACGTCGAGAAGCTGCGCACGACACAGACAGCTGACAATTTCTCCACTCGACTCTCACACCTGCTATCGGAGAGCAATCCTCGACCTAACGATGCAACCGAGCAATGGAAGCATATCTCTCACTCATTACGTACCGCCGCTGAGGCCACTATAGGGTTCCAGCGAGCCCGCAAAAACAACTGGTACGATGAGGAATGCAGCAATGCCTCGGACAAAAAGGACGCTGCCTACAGGGAGACGTTGCGAACGGGCGCAACCCGAAGTGTATGGCAACGCTATCGTGAGGCAAAGAAGGAAGAGAGACGCCTTTTCAGAAGAAAGAAACGTGAGGCCGAAAGGCGTGAGTGTGAGGAGCTTGAGATGCTGGCTGACAGGAATGATGCCCGAAAATTCTATGAAAAGATCCGGCGGATTACGGAAGGTTTTAAGACCGGGGCAAGTTCCTGTAAGGACAATAATGGCGACCTGGTAACCGACGTACAGAGTGTACTTAAATTATGGAGGGAGCACTTCTCCTCACTGCTAAATTGCGAGGGAGACGTCGAACCCGATACCCCAATCCCTGACGATGGAAAAGTCGTCCCACCACCTGACTATGATGAAGTGAGGATAGCTATATCCCGGCTGAAAAACAACAAAGCGCCTGGAAAAGACGGACTACCCGCCGAGCTGTTCAAACACGGAGGCGAAGAGCTGGTAAAAAGCATGCATCAGCTCTTATGCAGAATATGGTCAGACGAGTGCATGCCTCCAGATTGGAATTTAAGTGTGCTCTGCCCAATCCACAAGAAAGGCGATCCCGCTAACCGCACCAACTACCGCGGAATCAGCCTTCTTAATATCGCGTATAAGGTTCTTTCTAGCGTATTGTGTGAAAGACTGAAGCCCATCGTAGACAAGCTGATTGGACCTTATCAGTGTGGCTTTAGACCTGGTAAGTCTACCATCGACCAGATTTTCACGATACGCCAAATCCTGGAGAAGACCCATGATAAAAGAATCGACACACACCATCTCTTTGTCGATTTCAAAGCCGCTTTTGACAGCGCAAAAAGGAGTTGCCTGTATGCCGCCATGTCTGAATTTGACTTCCCTGCAAAGCTTATACGGCTTTGCCAAATGACGTTGAGCAATACTAACAGCTCCGTCAGAGTCGGGAAGGACCTCTCTGAGCCATTTGAAACCAAACGAGGCTTCAGACAGGGCGACTCCCTTTCGTGCGATTTCTTCAACCTGATGCTGGAGAAGATAATTCGAGCAGCAGAGCTAAACCGCAATGGTACAATCTTTTACAAGAGCGTGCAATTGCTGGCGTATGCCGATGATATTGATATCATTGGCCTTAACAACCGCGCCGTAAGCGCTGCTTTCTCTGGACTGGATAAAGAAGCGAAAAAAGTGGGTCTTGCGGTCAACGAGGACAAGACGAAGTATTTGCTGTCATCAAAGAAAGAATCGGCGCACCTGCGCCTTGGCAGCCACGTCACTGTTGATAGTTACAAATTTGAAACTGTGAGGGACTTCGTCTATTTGGGAACCAGCATTAACACCGAAAATAATATCAGTCTAGAAATCCAACGGAGAATCACTCTTGCGAACAAGTGCTACTTTGGACTGAGTAGGCAATTGAGAAGTAAAGTCCTCTCTCGAAGAACAAAGATCGCGCTCTATAAGTCTCTCATCATACCTGTCCTGATGTATGGCTCAGATTCATGGACAATGTCAAGAGAAGATGAGATGGCCCTTGGAGTATTTGAGAGAAAAGTTCTCCGGAAGATTTATGGTCCTTCCCGTGATGCCGACGGCGAGTATCGAAGGAGATTTAACGATGAGCTGTACGAGCTTTACGCAGATCTAACCATAGTCCAGCGAATTAAAGCCCAAAGGCTCCGCTGGCTGGGTCACGTCATGCGAATGGACAAAGAAGCTCCAGCCCAGAAGGTTTTCCAATCGTCACCCGAATTCGGCAGCAGAGGAAGGGGGAGGCCTCGACTGAGATGGAAACAACAGGTGGAGGATGACTTGAGCTCCCTTGGGGTTTCCAATTGGCGTCAGTTATCGCTAAAAAGGAATGACTGGCGTGCTTTGATAGGCGACGGCCAAAATCGCTTAGGCGGTTAAGCGCCAATAAATGAATGATGGTTTAGTATAAATAACCGATAAGCCTTTTTCGGTAGCGTAAAGTTGTTAAATAGATGTTTGCGCAAAATTGTATTCCATAAAATTTTCTGAAAAATATTAATATCTATGATGTACATATGCATTAGATTGGGCCAAATGAAAAGAAACTTGATTTCCTTGAAAATAATATTGGTTTTATTTTGCAGAACGGCGAAAACATAATATTGAAAGTCAAAGATCTTTATATTAATTTCTACAGGTCTGTCATTGATACTTTAGATTTAAATAAGCTGATTTTTGCATATAAATCTGCCCAACCAATGTGCTAAAGAAGCTTACATACTGACGTGTACAATGTACATACATATGTATATCCATATGCATACATATAATAGCACTTAAGAAAAATTTTAAGTATATCTTAAATTTTGTTATAAAACTGGGAACTATTATTTTTTACCTTAAGTTATCAGGAAAAACTTAAAGATATTTCATCTACATTCTCAAAAAAAAATTTTAATTTATCAAATGGAACTGATTTTCAAACAAACGCTCGCGATCGATCGCTGGCAATCGCGATCGCCAGAAATCGCAAACAATCGCGAGAAATAGCGTAAGTGATCTTTTCAATAACAGCTATTGTTTGGGTTTTGCTATGCACGCTCGCAACGAACGATCGTTGGCTAAAAATAGAATTGACTACGCGCACTGAATAAACTCGACTGTGGCTTCTTGACTGGCAGTGGTGGCTCAGGCACCGCGGTCGAATTTATGATTTTTTTTGAAATGAAATAAAGTGGAAAACGAGAATTCCTCGATTAATATAATGGCCGTTTATTATCGTGAAATTGTGTTAACAAGGTTGAATATGTTACCTGAATTACGGCGTTGTAGAAATCCTGGGGTGGCTGCGATGTCGATCCTGGCTCGGTTGCTGAAAGAATAGACGGTTGTCAAGTCGTTGACAACCGTTGAACGCAAAATCATCCTTCGGTTTTAAGGGGAGGTGACCAACACATGCACACCCACCTGCATGTATATGTGTGCTGACAAAACATGAATAATCATGCATACGTACAGGTGGGTGTGTGGGTGCTTGGAAAGTGACATTAGGGTGTCACTATTTTTCAGATTTTAGGCGTCGGGCCTAAACATGCCGGCCCCCTTGCGATACGCAACATTTTGACCAACCCCGGGATTTCCATCACGCCCTCTCTTATTCTACGCTCTTAAACCTATCGTGGGGTGCTGGGTAGCACTTGGTCCGCCTTCGAGCCCCCTCCTGGGATTGGGGTCTGTCACCACTGGTAATATGGCCGTATCGTACCTAGCTATGAGAAGAGAGGGAAGAAACTTGAAAATCCAAAAGTGGTATATTTCTTGCCATAATTGAGAAAAAAAAAAGAAAATTTTTTTAATTTTTTTTTATTAAAAGTTAGACTTAGAACTAGACTTACACCTAAACTTACATGCTAGTAGCCCCTGAGAGAACCCACCCAAAAATGGTGCTCTGGGCCACAAACGAGCCGAACGACGGTGGCAGAGTGCTCGGTAGGACGACGTCGGCGTAGACATCGCCGCCGAGTACGAGCTGGATTGGCGCAGATATGTAAAAGTGCGGATCAGCCAGTCGGATATGCTTGTAGGGAGCCGCCACTCTTGCGTCGATGGTCAGGGCTGGGCTGATCCGCTGCAGGTTGTCGACACATACGGCGTGCGTAGTCACCGTCGTGTGGTTTCCGTGTTTCCCTCGGACTCTGAGAAAGCAACCGTGCTCGCCGCCAGAGTGGGTGGTGGGCAGCCCTAACGCTTCCGCCAGGCCCCGGTCGATAACTGTGCGGGGGGAGCATGCCTCGATTAGCGCACGCAGGTAAGTAAACCCGCCCCCGACCTCCAGTTTCACGAGCGCGGTCGGCGAAAGCGTAGTCATGGGGCGCAACGACGGGGCCACCCCGGCGAGAGCCCGGTTCAGTCCGTCGCGGAACCCGCTATCGGCTGGCAGCTGGCGCGGCTGAGTGGCCAGTCTGCCCTCTCGGTTGGTGTTTCGACGGCTGGTGCGTAGCTGGCGCGGCTGAGTGGCCAGTCTACGCTCGTCGAAGTCCTGGTCTCGGCGAATTCCATGGTTGTTTCGTAGCTGGCGGGCTGAGGGGCCAGTCTACGGGCTTCGGCTTCGTTTATATGGGAATCGCGAAGCTGGCGCGGCTGAGGGGCCAGTCTTCGCTTGCGACTGTTGCGATGCGCGCGGCGAGACGGAGGGCTGTTATCGCGTTGATGATGTTGTCGGCGCTCGTGTGCTAGGAGGGGGCGGAACCGCTGCAGGTCCGACACCCTTTGAACCGGTAGGAACGGCCGTGGTTCCGTTGCCGGTTCCAAAGTTTCGCCATCTTCTGGTATCAGCCCCGTCTCAGATGCTTGGATCGACAGCACCTCGTCCCGGCTCTCTTCCTCTCTTGTTCTGGACTGCTCTTCTAGCCACGCTGCTTCTTCCATCTCCGCCTCGGTGACTTGCTGATACCAGCTTTTGTATTCCCTCGGCTGGGGCGGCTGATCGTCCGTTGGGAGGTGGATTTTAGTGTGGTGGTTGCCACCACATCGTCGACACCTGGCGTCGCTGGTGCACTCACTTGTCTGATGCACCATTGACAGGCAATTGCCACAGTATCCCGCCCGGATAACCTCCTGTAGCCGGTCTAAGGGTGCCATCCCGTGATACCGGTCACATGCCCGGAGGGGGTGGCTTTCACCGCAGAAGGGGCATGGTTTTGGGCACCGGGCGGCCATACGTGCGGCGCGGAGACGAAGGGATGCATGGCGAGTCATGCTGCAGAAGACCGAAGAAAAAGGAGAAAAGAAAAAATAGGTTTGAATTATGCATATGATTGCCCATATACATACGTGGGAGGAGGGTGGCGAATAGCCGAAGTGACGACATAAGGATGAACTTGAGATTACTTATTGTTTAACTGGGACAAGATATCCTACTGTCTGGTCCTATATCAAACGTTATCCGAACGTTTTCCCGTCTCAATTACGTCCGGCGACACGTTGCTGCCTTCCCTTGTGGCAATTAAGCCCGGCAACGCGTTGCTACCGACTGGTTGCCGCTTTACATAATTAAACCCATCTGAGGCACCCTGTGTGTTTCATTTCCTTTTTTTTTTGTTTATGTCGTTCACTTGTCCGCTAGCCGGCGCAAGTGACACTAGTGCTGCGCAGAAGCAAGCTTTTTTGCTAGTGCTGCGCATAAGAACGTGTTTTCGGTACTCGATGCTGGTAGAGAGTGGTTGAGTGGCGGTTTTATTTTTTTGTTGTTGTTTTGTGGGCAAAACAGACGAAAAGGCAAACGTAGCCTTTTGATAGTCGACACCCTCTCCCTCGGAAACTTTTAATATCGAATGGGCCTGCAAAGTCGACCCCGGTGTTAGTAAAAGCGCGCGAAAACGTGGTCCGCTCGCGGGGTAGGGTACCCATAAGTTGGGTTTGCGCCCGTTTCTTGTAAATGGTGCAAATCTTACAATTGTGGATGATGGCCCTAATCATGTTCTTGACATTCGGAATCCAGTATTGGGTGCGGATGAGACGGAGCATTAGTTGATTTTCCCCATAAAGGGAGATTTTGTGTATCATTTGCACAACTAGCCGCGTTAACCTACAATTATAAGGGAGTATGATTGGATGACGTTCGTTGTAAGCGAGGTCTTCCGACGCCCCTACGGGTTAAGTGGCAATATCTCGCTTTTCCTGTCGATGACTGTTCCCTTCTTCAAATTTACGTACTCCTCAAAATAATGTTGCTTCTGATATAGTTAAATCAAGATCTGAGTCGTTGTCTTTATCTCATCGGATGAGATTAGGCACGACTTTTCTTGAAAGGAAGCTTTTGTTATGGGATGTGTTCTTCGAAAGAATCTCATAATATATGATAGTACCCTCAAAGCCCTAGGTAAATCCGAAAACCGATCTAGAGTCTCGATTTCTTTTCGCTTCGACATTGCGTAGGTTTGCGCTCTCTTTTCCTCCCCGGATGTATGAAACTCGGTTTCTTGTCCTGGCCACCCTGAATTGTCTTCTTGTAACCAAGAAGGTCCCTGCCACCACAAAGAATTGTTGACCAAATCCGTTGCCGGTATTCCTCTGCTTCCTAAATCTGCCGGACTCGATTCCGAGTTTACATGATGCCAGTCCTTACTTCCGACCAAGTCGATGATCTTGGTTATCCTGTGTGCGACGAATGTTGACCAGGAACATGGTGGTTTCCGCATCCATGCTAAGACGATTGTGGAATCCGTCCACAAATGTTGTTTTACATGCCCTATTTTTATGTTCCGAAAAATAGATTCCAGTATCTCCGCCAAGAGTACAGCGCCGCAGAGTTCCAGGCGCGGCAGTGAAATTGTTTTCACCGGCGCTACTCTGGTCTTGGCTAGAAGAAGATTGACGAAGATCTGGTCATCCCTTTTTACGCGCAAGTAGACGGCTGCAGCGTATGCTTTTTCCGACGCGTCACAAAATCCATGGATTTCGATCTCATCTTCTGGTGAAAAATTTACTCATCGGGGTATCCTGATTTTGTCGATTTCGTTGTAGTCGCTTTTAAAGTTCCCCCATCGTTCCAAAGTGTTAGACGAGACTGGCTCATCCCAACCAGTACCCTCCAACCAGATATTCTGCATGAGTATCTTGGCCACAATGACCATTGGTGCAAGCCATCCTAATGGGTCGAAGAGCTTGGCGATGGCGGATAATATTGCTCGTTTCGTGAGCTGTTCACATTCGTCCAGTGACCCTGCCTTAAAATAAAAGAGGTCAGAATGAGCATTCCATCTAATGCCCAAAGCCTTAACGGTGCTGGTGTCTTCGAACGCCAGGAAGTCCTCGGTCAGCCGATCCGCCCTTGGGATGTCGTTGAGAATCTCCTCGGAGTTCGATGTCCATTTCCGAAGTGGGAATCCAGCGGAGTGGAAGACCTGTCGAATTTCATCTCTCGCATGAATGGCCGATGCGAGTGTATGCCCCCCCGCTAATACATCATCCACGTACATCCCCTCCCTTAGTATATTCGATGCTGTTGGGAATGATGTTTCTACGTCATCAGCTAGTTGCAAAAGAGTTCGTATTGCAAGATACGGTGCGCAATTAACCCCAAACGTGACCGTCTTCAGTTCATAAAGACCTATTGGTTCTTGTGGTGATGTGCGGTAAACTATCCTTTGAAATTTGGAATGATTTTCGTTCATCCAAATTTGTCTATACATCTTCTCGATGTCACTGTTGAAAACATATCGATATAATCTCCAACGCAGTATTAGGACTGGGAGATCTGCTTGAAGAACTGGCCCTGGTAGGAGAATGTCGTTTAGACTTATACCGTTTGCCGTTGGGCTTGAGGCATTAAAAACGACCCGCACCTTTGTGGTGGTAGACTCCGCCTTTACTACGGCGTGGTGGGGCAAAAAATAGTTATCAGACGACTCAGCTGATACCATGGTAGTAATTTTTTGCTTATGCCCTAATGTCTCGTATTCAAACAGGACCCTGGTATACTCTTCCTAATTCTGGGTCCTTTGCTACCCGTGTCTCATTCCTAAAGAATTGCGAACACGCCCTCCTAAGAGACCCACCTATATTTAGCTTATCTGGGTACTCCTGTCTGAATGGTAGCGAGACTACATATTTCCCATCCTCGTTCCTATGCGTAGTTTCCTTATATAACTTTTCGCAGTATTTATCATCTGCGTTTGGACTCTTTTGTTTAGGCAGATTTTCCAACTCCCAGAACTTTGTGAGTTCTTTGTCCAAAGCGACTTCGCTGTAAAAGGACACTATATTTGTTGTTGGACTCGGTGACTCCACGTGGCCGGTGAGTATCCAACCGAATACAGTTTCTTGGGCCAGAAGTGTATTCAGGACATTCTTCTTCAGCCCACCTAGTATAATTTGCGGGTATACATCTCCGCCTAGTATGATGTCAACTTCCTCGTTGACATAAAATCGTTTATCTGCCAAGACTAAGTCTGGAAAAGCCTGCATAGTCATAGCGTCGACATGGCAGGATGGCAGATTTCCAGTTAGTTTGGCCAGAATTAACACGGATGTGGTTAGGCTGAAGTCAGGGTCCACTGTTGAACGCAGTTCGATGTTGGATGCCTCCTTGACTTGGGCCGACACGGCATTCGTTATACCCGATACGCGGGCATTCATTTTCTTTGCCGGTAAGTTGATTCTGCGCTTCAGACGTTCTGTCATAAATGAACATTCTGACCCAGAATCTATCAGTGCTCTAGCTGGGAAGTTTGTACCATTATGACGAATGGTTACTCTAGCTGTCCCTAGCAGCACACCTGCACTTGAATGTACATGGCAGGATTTTACGTTTTTATCGTTCGCCTCCCGTCTCCCCTGTGATTGCGTAGAAGTGGAAGCACCATTATCCATATTGTACTGGGTGGTGTTATTTGTTTCCTGGTTTTGCCGCGTTTCTATATGTAGGAGCGTGTTGTGTCGAGAGTGGCACTTGCTGCAGTCGTATGAGCTGGGGCACTTCGTCACGGTATGTCCTGGGGACAGGAAATTCAAACACCCCTGATTGGTTTTTACAAAATTAACTCGCTCTTCCGGCGTTAATCTCAAAAACCGGGGGCATCCTTGTAGTTGATGTGTCAATTTTATGACTTCTTAAGGACGCCAGGCAATTATTAATTTGCCGTTGCAGGGTTTTTATCGCGCTGCTACACTCACTCTCTACCTTTTCTAAATTAAATAGTATTTGCAATTGCGTGTTTACTAAGATACGTTTGTTTTCGTATCGCTCACATAAATTTTTCCACGCTGTATCAAATCCCTCATTCGTGAGTGGACTTTTTTCCACTATATCCCTCGCTTCCCCTTTCGTCTTATTGACGAGATGAAACAGTTTCTCAACGGGTGTTAAGCGTGAACATATCCCTAAACGTAGGCCATGATCGCCTTTGAATACTTCAGTATCGCATGGAGGCAGGCGGATACTGTGTTCCCGTTCAGACTGTTCGGCTGGGCTCTTCACTACCTTCGTGAGTGTTTCTTGGCGTGTAGCCATATTAGACATGCAACGTAAATAAATTGCATATGTACTTTTGTATTTATTTTTCACGGAGGTAATGCCTGCCGCGTCTAACTTATTCGAGCTCATTAGCTCATCGTACGCCCCTTTAACTTTTCTCCAGTGGACTTTCAACTCCTCTTGTTGCAGAGTTAATGTATGGACAGTATGGGCCTCTACATCTGCATCATTATAGTCGGACTCGAACTCAGTGATGTTATCAGCTAATCTGATGAAGTTATCCATTTTATCTCAACTGAGTGTTTGTTTTAGGCAGACAAGGAAAAGAGGGTGAGAGATGAAGGCTGAATGGGTGAGATTGCAGATATTGCCCAGGGAACTGAAACGCCAAAATAACTTCTAAACACAAGTTCAATAACAACCGTCGTTTGAATAATTATTTGTTTATTTATTTTTTTTTAATATTCAAAATTCTTTATTGTTGCAGACTTGGCCGTATTGTCTGACCCTTTGTTCAAAAAATATGTAGCAACAACAACACTGGCCTGTTCGCCACCCACACACGTATATATAGGTTATGGGGAAATGTGATTTTTGCAACAAGATTTAAATTAAAAGTGCGCGGTACACCTAGACGAGCGAGAAAGTGAATTTTTTGTGAAATTTAAGAGATTTAAATAATGAAGTGAACTAACTACTAGCCTTCGATTACACTATTTTATGCGCGTTTTAACAAAACAATGATTGAAGTCCAAACAAAAACAACAATCGACAGGCTCTGTGAAATGTGAGGTTATGTTACCTCTTACTTTGCGCTGTGTCTGGAAAACCTTACCGCTGGTGGGGGGATAAACCAGATAGTCGCAAAGCTGAACTTCGAAACAAATTGTGCAACAAATGATTTAACTTAAATTTCACTCAACCGGGAACACTTTCTTCGCACTTACGTTTAGGTGAACTCGCTCACTTTTCAAAATGAATATTTTTTCAAAACACCGAAAAAAAAAAATAGTGGCAAGAAATATAACACTTACGTTGCTTTGATGTGGTGATCAGCTTAAGTTCAGTTGTGTTGCGTTGTTGTGGCTGACTTTAATAGCAAGCGGCTGTGTATTTTTTGGACAGTTTTGTGGCAGGCAGTAATTCCAAACGGCTTTGTTTCACTGCTGCTTGAGTTGTTGGCTGTAAATTTTCCCAATTCAGTGGACTGATTTCCTTCGCTTAGTTAGTGGTCGATAAATGGACTGTATTTTCACAAATGGTGCTGATTCTAAAATTCACGGTGAGAAGGACCATGAATAAATTCGAGGGGTGTCTTTGATTGTCGTCTGGACAATTTTGATCTCTTTGATAAGGCACCGCGCTCGAATTTGTATTTTGTAGTGGGAAGAAAGAAAAGATCGAAATTCTCGTTTAGAAAAATGGCCGTTTATTGAACATCAAAAGTGTCAACAAAGTTAATTTAATTACCTTATTTGTGACGTATAAGAAGTCCTGAGGCTGATGTGTGTCCGTTGGCAGTTGGCAGAAAAAGAGGCGGTTGTCAAGTCGTTGCGCACCCACTTGCATGTATGTGTGTGCTGACAAAACACGAATAGTCATGCATGCACATGCCGGTGGGTGGCTTGGTGTGGGTGATTGGAATGTAAACATTAGGGTGGCACATTTTTTAATATTTTAGGCATCGCGCCTAAACATATATCCTAAAATAATCCCAAAACCACCCCAAAAAGACCCTCAAATGTTCCCAAAGTAACCCAAAAATTATCCCAAAATGATACAAAAATTATCCAAAAATGGCTCCAAAATGAACCGAAAATTACCCAAAATTGTACCACATTAATCCGAAATTGAACCCAAAATGATCTCAAGCAAGCCCCAAAATTATCCCAAAGTGATGTTCTCAAAATAATCCTAAAATATCCAAATATAATCCCAAAATACAAAATACAATTACAATACGGTAAAATGGTAACCCTGGGTGGCAACCCTACTTGAAAATATTTTAGCTGGTCGGCGACAATACCTTTACTTTGATACCCAAAACTACCCAAAAATGATCCCAAAATGACCCTAAAATGATCCCAAATTGGTCCAAAAATAATTCACAAATTACCCCAAAAACACCCTTAAATGTACCCTAAACGATTCGAAAATTACCACAAAATTATCCAAAAATGATCCCAAAATAATCCTTGAATAGTCCCTCAGATGTTCCCAAAATAACCCAAAAATTATCCCAAATGATGACGTGGCAACCCCCATATTGATAGTCTTAGAATCAATCATACTATCTACATACCAAATTTCATCCAAATCGGTCAAGCGGTTCTCGAGATAGTACCGGATATAGAAATATATTGTGGTAAGGTGGCAACCCTACTTGAAAATATTTTAGTTGGTATCTCGCCGAAAATACCTTTCATATGATACCCATATTGGCATATCTTGCTCCATAATTAAAAAAAGGGATAGGTGGCAACCCTGTAAACCGCCCCAAGTGGCAACCCTAACGTGGGTAGTCTTAAAATCGATCATACTATCACCATGCCAAATTTCAGCCAATTCGGTCAAGCGATTCTCGAGATAGTACCGGATATACAAATATATTGTGGTAAGGTGGCAACCCTAGGTGGCAACTCTACTTGAAAATATTTTAGTTATGATACCCATATTGGCATATCTTGCTCCATAATTTAAAAAAATGGGATAGGTGGCAACCCTGTAAACCGCCCCAAGTGGCAACCCTAAAGTGGGTAGTCTTAGAATCCATCATACTATCTTTGTGCCAAATTTCATCCCAATCGGTCAAGCGGTTCTCGAGATAGTCCGAACATACAAAAATACAAATATACAAATATACAAGATTAACTCGTTTAAAGATATTAGATTTATGGAAGGGTCCAAAACATTTGTAGCAGAGTGCATTGTTACAGCCTGAGCAAGTCTAACTTGCGTTTCGCCATCTAAGAGCATATTGGGACAATTAGTCCCACGTAAAAACTTGTTGGGACAAATAATCCCACGTCAAAAGCTTATTGGGATTATATGTCCCACATTTATAAAATGTATTTTAACTTACCCTATTTTTATCAAAAATTTGATTTAAATCAATTTTTTTTGTTTACAACGCAAAAACGTTACTTAAATCTGTTCTTGGGAGTTTTTTTTTCTTAAGCAATAGCTTACATAGTATAGAAAATACAGAAGTTTGAAATTGGCTGGGATGTATTATCCCAGTAGTCCCGAAAGGGCTAAGGCTGGGAAGGCCTCTCACTACGAGCCAAAGGACTACAGACCCATCAGCCTCTCGTCCTTTGCACTCAAAACCTTCGAGAGGATAATCGGCGACTACCTCTCCACTACTATTGATAGCAACCTTATCTCCAGCTATTAGCACGCTTAACCAAGGGTAAATCAACAGAAACTGCGCTTCGCAGCCTAGTCTCTATAATTGAAAAACCGTTTGGTGAAAAGGATTACTGTCTTGTGGCCTTCCTTGACATTGAAGGGGCCTTTAACAATATATGTCCGGAGGCTATTAACACCGCTCTTACTAATCTGGGCATAGCCAGATCCCTAACTGGATTAATCGATCAACTACTACGGGGGAGGAAAATAGCTTCATCACTTGGCACGGTTGATTTATCACGCTATGTCTCTCCCCGCTTCTATCGAACCTCACTGTCAACTCGTTGCTACGAGACACATGCTCCGTGTGACTTGATGCAAGTAGCACTGCGTGAAGTTTCGTCATGGTTCTCTCGTTGCGGACTTAGTATCATCCCGAGAAAAGTGGAACTCGTTCTCTACACCAACCGGTACAAAATACCACGGCTGGACCTACCAGAACTTAATGGCGTGAGCCTGAACTTGGGTGATAAAGCCAAATTCTTGGGCACAGTGCAGGACAGGAAGTTAAACTGGAAGGAGAATATTCTTCTGCGCCAGAGGAAGGCGTGTGTTGCACTTTGTACATGCAAAAGAGCCATTGGCAAAAAGTGGGGTCGCAGCCCCAAAATATTCAGATAGATCTACACTGCAATTATCCGACCTATCATGCTATATGGAGTCGTGGTGTCGTGAACCGCGCTGAGCAAGGCCACAAACCTGAATCTGTTAGGTAAAGTCCATATATCTGGCATGATCTGTATAAGCGGCGCGCTAAGAACAACGCCCAACGAAGCTCTTCAGGCCATTCTAGGTATTCTCCCACTCGATCTGGAAGCATACCAGGCAGCAACGGCAGCGGCTCTGAGCCTAAGGGAAACGTCTGGCTGGGGCGCAAGCACAACTGGACACTCCAGAATTCTAGGATCTTACAGCACAGATCGATGTGCGGCCACAATAGTCGGAGACAGCTGTTTTAAAACGAACTTTCCCAGCAGGGAAGAATGGGAGAGGATGGATCGCTGCCCCGCTACTAATGGCGGCATTTCTGTTTACACTGACGGCTCTAAGCTAGACGGCAGAGTTGGAGGAGGGGTTTATTCAAGGGATCTGGAACTTGAGCTCTCCTTCAGACTACCTGATCACTGCAGCGTCTTCCAGGCTGAAGTCTCAGCAATCTTGGATGCCGTGATTTGGATAAGTGAACGCGCTATCGGCGAGGACATCGTTATTTTCAGCGAAAGCCAGGCGGCCATCAAAGCTCTAGGCTCTTATTCGTTCAACTCTGAACTGACGCTCAGCTGTCGTCGATCTCTTCAGGAGATGGCCCAACAGAACCGCGTGAACCTCACATGGGTCCCGGGACACAGGGACATTGAGGGAAACTGTAAGGCAGACGAACTTGCCAGGCAGGGTACGACCAAGCAGGTTCTTCGCTTAGGTATGCTGTTTGCCACATGCAAGCTAATGCTGAAGGAGTACACACTCCGTCAATCCAACGAAAGGTGGCAACAATCCCCAGGGTGCCGGACATCCAAACAAACCTGGCCGAAATGGGATCATAAAAGATCTAGAGGCATTTACGCCCTAAGAAGGAGAGAAATCTCCATATTAATTAGCGTTTTAACTGGGCACTGCCTTATTGGTAGGCACGCAGAAAGGCTAGGTGTGCCCTACCGACGATGCTGTAGGAGCTGCAAGGATGATGAGGAAGAGGAAACGGTGAAGCACCTCATCTGCAACTACCCGGATTTAAGCGGCGCGAGAACGCGCTTTTTGGGAGTTCCCTTCCTGGATAGCTTAAGCCAGATCGCGGAACTGGACATAAAGGACTTGATGGCCTTCATACAGTCATCTAAGTGGTTCGAGGAGGAGTAATGTTGTCGGTTTAGGAGTGACAGTCCCGGGATTCTGCTATGTGGAAAATCCCACAACTCAGGGATTTTCCATATTGCCGGGCCCGGGACTGACTTTCCTAGTGTTGGTGGTATCACAACGGTCCTTTCAAAACTGGCCTAAGTGTGCCTCTGAGGCAACCACTTGAAGCTAACCTAACCTATTTCACCTACACCTTGCAAACAGTGGCGTGCCTACATGTATCAATCAAGGCAAGCCCTAGTCTTTATAACCCCAACGAAAGCACAGACTTTTGCCAGAGAACATTTCAGACAAAGAAGAGTTCAGAATATTTATTAACTTTTCCAGACGGGGAAAAACTTAAACTTTTAGGTTCCGCTAATAGGCACGTTATTGTTTGTAGATTTTTTAAGCTTTTCTAATCCCAGGGAAACGTTTTATTCGCACTATTTCCCATTAAGGTACATTGCAGAAGCTAAGAAACCTTTAAAATATTTTTTATATTTTATAGTGCCTAGCAATTAAAAAAAATTACAGCACCTACCAATATTGAATTCTTTTTTTTTTCTACTTTAAAATATGCGCCAATAATTTTGGAAGTAGAGCGCTTTGCACGTTAAAATTGTAGATACATACATAAACAAATTTCATTTCCGTTTTATCGTAAGTTTGGCATTTATCGCTTATGGTAACACCAACCAGAAGCTGGCTTCAAAGCCCGGTAAAAGTCAATAAGTAAAAAAGATGGCCATAATTGCATGGGCGGTTTAAGGCTGTTTTAAGTAAGTAAGTAAGAGATGGCCACAACGCCCTGAAATAATTTTATGTAAATGAGCTATCAGCCGACAGGTGGCAGGAAAAGCTGTAGGTATGTTTTTTTGCTATTAACAGCTATTAGGTAGTAGGTGGCAGGCAGGGAAATAAAAACCGGCTATCCTTTTAAGAACCCAAATGAACATATTGTAGCTCATAGGGGAATAGCTATGCAAGCCGGGCTTTTCGGCATATATGGAAGGCACGCCACTGCTGCCAAACCCGTTTGACATATTAATTATAGATACAATATGGCCTTTAGAACAATCCAAATATGGTAACATGGTCGCAGTTACTATGATTTGCGATTTAACTAAATACCTGTGTAAAACCCAATTCGCTTACCAACCCGGAAAATCTACAGAGACGGCTATCCATTGCCTTACGGAAAAAATTGAAAAGGCCATAGAGTCTAAAAACATAGCCCTGTGTGCATTTATCGATATATCAGGCGCTTTCGATAATACGACGTATCAGGCCATTGAGGAAGCCTTGATTAGCAAGGACTTAAGCCCAATGATTACTCGCTGGGTGCTGGCCATGCTAAAGCAAAGAAAAATCAGCTTTGAGATAGGAGGGAATGCTGGCTCAATCGTGGCCACAAGAGGATGCCCTCAAGGAGGTGTACTTTCTGCTCTACTTTGGACCCTTGTCATAGACGAACTTCTTTACCTTTTGAAGGGGAAATGGTTTTGACGTTCAGAGCTATGCAGATGACTTGGTCGTCTGCGTAACAGGAATGCATGACGAAACAATATGCGATCGCATCCCAAGCACTTCGCATCATTGAAAGATGGTGTGCTAGCAAAGGACTATCTATTAACCCAAACAAAACAATCTTGGTGCCTTTCACGCGGCGAAGAAAGCTGTCCTTGTTAGAGCCGTCCCTAGGAGGCAGCCGCATAAGTTTTTCAACGGAGGCAAAATACCTAGGAGTAACATTGGACAAAACCCTCACATGGAATGCTCATCTGGAAGCTACGATAAATAAAGCAACGAGGGTCTGGTGGCCTAAGACTGCTCAGAGGACAGCAGCAAGCCATGAAAGATAATCGCCTTTAAACACTTCAGTATCGCATGGAGGCAAGCGGATACTGTGTTCCCGTTCCGACTGATCGGCAGGGGTTTTCATTACCTTTGTGAAGCTTTCCTGGCGTGTAGCCATATTAGACATGCAACGTAAATAAATTGCATATGTACTTTTGTATTTATTTTTCACGGAGGTAATGCCTGCCGCGTCTAACTTGCTTGAGCTCATTAGCTCATCATACGCCCCTTTAACCTTTCTCCAGTGGACTTTCAATTCCTCTTGTTGCAGAGTTAATGTATGGACAGTATGGGTCTCAACATCTGCATCATTATAATCGGACTCGAACTCCGTGATATTATCAGCTAATCTGATAAAGTTGTCCATGGTTACTATTTAAAAAAAAAAAAACCTAATGGCGGCGATATACCAACAGGTCATCATAACCTCTAACGAGATTTTTAGCCGAGCTTCTCTTTCCAACTTGTGGTGTGTTGCTTTTGAGTTTTTCCTACAAGTTGGCGGGACCTACAGTTTTTTGCCGACTCCGAACGGCACTTGCAAAGCAAATGAATTTTTTGCTGAGAAGCTTCTCATGGCAGAAATACACCCGGAGAGTTTGCCAAACTACTGCCGAGGGGCGACCCCGTTTAGAAAAATTCTTTTCTAAATAATTTTTTATGTTACTTTTGCCGGGCATCGAACCGACACGACTTGGTGTAGAAGGCCGAACACTTAACCGCTACACCACGGCGGCCGCTTACTATTTGGTGTGGGTTTTAGTCGGACAAAGAAAAGAGGGAGATAAATGACGGTTGAATGGGTGAGATTGCAGAGCTTGCCCCAGGGAATTCAAACGCCAAAATAACTTTAAAAAACCACAGCTTCAATAACTTCGTTAGAATAATTATTTGTTTAATATTTAAAAATTCTTTATTGTTGCAGACTTGGCCGTATTGTCTGACCCTTTGCTCAAAAAATATGTAGCAACAACAACACTGGCTTACTCGCCACCAACACACGTATATATAGGTTATGTGGAAATGTGATTTTTGCAAAAAGATTTAAATTAAAAGTGCGCGGTACACCTAGACGAGCGAGAAAGTGAATTTTTTGTGAAATTTAAGAGATTTAAATAATGAAGTGAACTAACTACTAGCCTTCGATTACACTATTTTATGCGCGTTTTAACAAAACAATGATTGAAGTCCAAACAAAAACAACAATCGACAGGCTCTGTGAAATGTGAGGTTATGTTACCTCTTACTTTGCGCTGTGTCTGGAAAACCTTACCGCTGGTGGGGGGATAAACCAGATAGTCGCAAAGCTGAACTTCGAAACAAATTGTGCAACAAATGATTTAACTTAAATTTCACTCAACCGGGAACACTTTCTTCGCACTTACGTTTAGGTGAACTCGCTCACCTTTCAAAATGAATATTTTTTCAAAACACCGAAAAAAAATAGTGGCAAGAAATATAACACTTACGTTGCTTTGTTGTGGTGATCAGCTTAAGTTTAGTTGTGTTGTGTTGTTGTTTTTTGTGGCAGACTGTAATAGCAAACGGCTTTGTTTCACTGCTGCTTAAGTTGTTGGCTGTAAATTTTCCTAATAGTGGACTGATTTTTCTTCGATTTGTGGTAGACTAATAGGTTGATTGACTTCGCCGCTGCTCGGAATATGGTCATCAGTAGTACCAGGTTCCAGCATAAGCGAATACACCAAGCCACATGGCTGTCCCCTGATCAAAGAACTAGAAACCAGATTGATCATGTCTTGATTGACGGCAGACATAGCTCCACCGTTCTGGACGTGCGTACACTGCGTGGTCCCAATATTGACTCTGACCATTATCTTGTCGCAGCCAAGATACGCACACGCCTCTGTGCAACGAAGAAAGTGCGCACAGTAACGGAAGGAAAGTTTGACGTCGAGAAGCTGCGCATGACACAGACAGCTGATAATTTCACAACTCGACTCTCACACCTGCTAGCAGAGGGCAATCCTCGACCTAACGATGTAACCGAGCAATGGAAGCATATCTCTCACTCATTGCGTACCGCCGCTGAGTCCACTATAGGGTTCCACCGAGCCCGCAAGAACAACTGGTACGATGAGGAATGCAAAACTGCCTCGAAAAAAAAGGACGCTGCCTACAAGGAGACGTTGCGAACGGGCGCAACTCGCAGTGTATGGCAACAATATCGTGAGGCAAAGAAGGAAGAGAGACGCCTTTTCAGAAAAAAGAAAAGTGAGGCCGAAAGGCGTGAGTGTGAGGAGCTTGAGATGCTGGCTGACAGGAATGATGCCCGAAAATTCTATGAAAAGATCCGGCGGATGACGGAAGGTTTTAAGACCGGGGCAAGCTCCTGTAAGGACAATAATGGCGACCTGGTAACCGACGTACAAAGTGTACTTAAATTATGGAGGGAGCACTTCTCCTCACTGCTAAATTGCGAGGGAGACTTCGAACCCGATACCCCAATCCCTGACGATGGAAAAGTCGTCCCACCACCTGACTATGATGAAGTGAGGATAGCTATATCCCGGCTCAAAAACAACAAAGCGCCTGGAAAAGACGGACTACCCGCCGAGCTGTTCAAACGCGGAGGCGAAGAGCTGGTAAAAAGCATGCATCAGCTCTTATGCAGAATATGGTCAGAAGAATGCATGCCTCCGGATTGGAATTTAAGTGTGCTTTGCCCAATCCACAAGAAAGGCGTTCCCGCTAACCGCACCAACTACCGCGGAATTAGTCTTCTTAATATCGCATATAAGGTTCTTTCTAGCGTGTTGTGTGAAAGGCTGAAGCCCATCGTAGACAAACTGATTGGACCTTATCAGTGTGGCTTTAGACCTGGTAAGTCTACCATCGACCAGATTTTCACGATACGCCAAATCCTGGAGAAGGCCCATGATAAGAGAATCGACACTCACCATCTCTTTGTCGATTTTAAAGCCGCTTTTGACAGCGTAAAAAGGAGTTGCCTGTATGCCGCCATGTCTGAATTTGACTTCCCTGCAAAGCTTATACGGCTTTGTCAAATGACGTTGAGCAATACCAACAGCTCCGTCAGAATCGGGACGGACCTCTCTGAGCCATTTGAAACCAAACGAGGCTTCAGACAGGGCGACTCCCTTTCATGCGATTTCTTCAATCTGATGCTGGAGAAGATAATTCGAGCAGCAGAGCTAAACCGCAATGGTACAATCTTTTACAAGAGCGTGCAATTGCTGGCGTATGCCGATGATATTGATATCATTGGCCTTAACAACCGCGCCGTAAGCGCTGCCTTCTCTGGACTGGATAAGGAAGCGAAAAAAGTGGGTCTTGCCGTGAACGAGGACAAGACGAAGTATTTGCTGTCATCAAAGAAAGAATCGGCGCACCTGCGCCTTGGCAGCCATGTCACTGTTGATAGTTACAAATTTGAAACTGTGAGGGACTTCGTCTATTTGGGAACCAGTATCAACACCGAAAATAATATCAGTCTAGAAATCCAGCGGAGAATCACTCTTGCCAACAAGTGCTACTTTGGACTGAGTAGGCAATTGAGAAGTAAAGTCCTCTCTCGAAGAACAAAGATCACGCTCTATAAGTCTCTCATCATACCTGTCCTGATGTATGGCTCAGATTCATGGACAATGTCAAGAGAAGATGAGATGGCCCTTGGAGTATTTGAGAGAAAAGTTCTCCGGAAGATTTATGGTCCTTCCCGTGATGCCAACGGCGAGTATAGAAGGAAATTTAACGATGAGCTGTACGAGCTCTACGCAGATCTGACCATATTCCAGCGAATTAAAGCCCAAAGACTCCGCTGGCTGGGCCATGTTATGCGAATGGACAAAGAAGATCCAGCACAGAAGGTTTTCCTATCGTCGCCTGAATTCGGCAGCAGAGGAAGGGGGAGGCCTCGACTGAGATGGAAACAACAGGTGGAGGATGACTTGAACTCCCTTGGGGTTTCCAATTGGCGTCCGTTATCGCTAAAAAGGAATGACTGGCGTGCTTTGATACGAAACGGCCAAAATCGCTTAGGCGGTTAAGCGCCAATAAATGATGATGATGATGTGGTAGACTAATGTACTGTAGATTTTGTGTGCTGGTTCTATAATTGAACGGCGAGATGGACCATGAATAAACTCGACTGTGGCTTCTTGACTGGCAGTGGTGGCTCAGGCACCGCGGTCGAATTTATGATTTTTTTTGAAATGAAATAAAGTGGAAAACGAGAATTCCTCGATTAATATAATGGCCGTTTATTATCGTGAAATTGTGTTAATTGACATTGTCCAATTTTGAGCGTTCACCGCACCCTGCAAAAAGGTAAACCACGAGTGCAAAACTAAAACTGTTCCTGAAAACTTTTTGTTGATGAATTATAAATCTCAAATGTGTTTACTATAAAAATATAAAAGAATTTTTATTTTCTTTTAATTCTGAGCCGAAATATACAACGAATATACAAAATTTACAAAAATCTAACTCTTTCACCAAATACACCAACTTTTTTTCCTTGTTATATTCCCTTATTCAAAGTAATACTATGATGTTTTTATAATTTAAAAATCTTCTACTGATAGTAACATAATGTTTAACAAGCAGACAGACTTGGTGGAGATCGAATAACGGTAGTTTTTTTGATTACTTCTACTTATATTCGTATGTCGCGTCCGTTACCGAAAAACAGCATTTATTGTTCTCATTAGTGTACAAAGTGTTCAAGTGTAAATTGCTTTCAGACTTTAAGAAAATAAATTATTTCACTTAAGAAAAGTAGCCATTGAAATTCGTCGCGTCCGTTACCGCAAACCTTTAATATTAAATAAAGTCGTAGAAATTGCACAAGATTAAAATTTTATAGATGGCAAAAACGGCAAAAGAAACAAGAAAAACAATAATGATGAAATATAGAGAGAAAATGAAAGAAAACGTCGAGAAATGGCAGGAATACAAGAAGGAAGATGCTAAACGAAAGCAAGAGTAGCTGATGGAAAATTTTGTCGCGTCCGTTATGTCGCGTCCGTATTTATTCTATACTCAATTAAAAAAAAAAACTAAGAGAAAATTATCATATTTCATAAACCTACGAATAACGCATTTATTTATTACATATATTAACATATATATTGTATATATATAAAAATCCTTAATTTGCTGAATTTTGTATATTTCTGAATGCGCCTCAAAAACATATATATTTTTTGTCGCGTCCGTATCACTTTATAATTGCTTATAACTTAAGTACTTATTTGTAAAAGATCCTTCCCGTATATATTAAAATCTAGCCTCAGCCCTTTAAAACAATATCAATATATATAAACTTTTACTTTGTCTTCATTGTTTTGGACGCACTTAAAAGCGTACAAATGTCGCGTCCGTTACCGTGAAAATGCCCATATATAGCTTCAAAATAGGTCTAAATGATGGAATTTCTCCATTATAGTAATCAATTTTATTAACGCTATGCAAGGATGAAATTTCGGCAAAACAAATTCCTAAAATGAACTCTACTTTTTTATTAGAAAAATATTAGAATGGAAGCCAAATGAAATGTATAAATCGTCAAAAACATTAATATGAGTGGTGCTTTCTGCGACAACAGAATTTCTTTTTCGGATCTCGTAAATTTTTTTCGATCGCTTCATTCAACTATAGTCAAACTTCCTTTTTCAGAAATTTTATACTGGGGTCAAAACTTGTCTTTTGTAACCTTGCTCGACATGAAAAGTTTTCAAGGTACCTGTTTGTAAAGGAAAATACCTATGTACATATGTGCCCACTAAAATAACTGAGACATTAAATAAATTCAAAACCGTTTGGAACCGGTTCCGGCTTTTGAAACGGTTTCGGTTTCGTTCTTTTTCAGATCAAAATAACGGTTACGGTTTTGAAAAATTAATCGGTTACGGTTACGGTTTCGGTTTCGGTTTTGAAAAATTAATCGGGTTTAATCGGTTACCGTTACGGTTTTGGTTTCGGTTTCAGTCCTTGGTCCTAACGCACACTTAGTTAATTTATTCCTGACTAAAAGTTGTCTTCCCATGTTAGAGGTTCCCATGTGAGAGTCACTTAACCACTTTTGTCCATTTTAAATAAAACATTAAGTTTTGACTTCCTATTGCTTTTTAGACTTTTGTATATAACAACACTGGACGGTTGTTTGTCTGCGATTGAAGCAAGCAAATCGGGAAAACTACTTTGGAGTGTGCCTACAGGTCCAGGACCGCTCATCTCATCGAGCATTCATCGCCTTGAACTAACAAACCATGGGCAATTTGTGCGTATGATACCATCACTAAGTGGATGCATATATAAGTTCGATGGGGAATCTATTGATCCTATACCGATTACCACGGAGCATTTGCTCAGCTCCTCGGCGAAGTTCTCTGATGATCTGGTCATTTCGGGTGGTAAAGAGACTCGGACCTATGGTGTATCAGTGCGCAATGGTCTATTATTGTATGAGTGTTCCATGCATGGATGTATCAACTCTACAGATGTAGGGGCAGATGTGTATTTTGGAGATAGTATTGGGATTGAAAAGAGACTAGAGCACGACCCGCTCCTAGATGATGTAATCGTTATACGTCGCCAAACCCAAACTGTACGTGCTGTGGAGTCAAGAACTGGGGTGGAGCGTTGGAACTTCAGTGTAGGACAACATGAATTGAACATAATTAAATCAGCCGAGTGTCACGATCGTTCATATAGCGACATGGATATGGCTATGCTTGATTTGGAGATCAGGGTAGTGGTGCCGGAGGGACTAATCTGTGCATTCAGCAAATCAGATCCAAATACAATGTTGTGGAAATATAAGGTAAATATGTATGTACACACTAACAGCAGCAATATTATTTTATTATTTTATGAGGCGACCGCCATGGTGTAGCGGTTAAGAGTTTGGCCTTCTACACCAAGTCGTGGCGGATCAATGCCAGGCAAGAGTAACATCAAAAATTATTTAGAAAAAGAATGTTTCTAAACGGGGTCGCCCCTCGACAGTAGAGTGGAAAACTCTCCGGTTGTATTTCTGCCATGAGAAACTTCTCAGCAAAAACTCATTTGCTTTGCAAGTGCCGTTCGGAGTCGGCAAAAAACTGTAGGTCCCGCCAACTTGTAGGAAAAAACACAAAAGCAACACACCACAAGTTGTAAAGCGAAGCTCGGCAAAAATCTCGTTAGAGGTTATGTTGTTGTTGTAACGAGGTGTAGCCCTGCCTAAATGTCAGTTAATTTGAGCACTCCTCAGGTTTTTGATCTCATAACGCGAAGGGATTGAGAGTCATAACACCTAGGTAGCAAGCTCTCCTTCTTGCTTACGCATTGCATTTGCAGAGATTATGAACCGATTCTGACAGATTCATCTTACTCAGGTGATAAAGAAGACTGTAATGTACGTTTCTACGCATTGTCGGCTCTGCGAGAACGGTACCTGTACCTATACCGTACCCTTCGTACCGAAACGACACGGGTGTTTTTTTCATCGACCGGCCAAGAGCAATACATCTCGAAGTGACCCTGTCTAACGTGTCAGAAAAGGTAGGAGCACAACATGTCATTAACACTGAGATAACTGACGGACTTAACCAGAGAAGACCTAATGGCAGGATGGTTCTAGTTGCCCTTGATCTGTATCAAGCTTTTGACACCATCAATCATGCGAAGCTGGTTTCCGATTTGGACGGCCCGTCCAACCCCTCTGGCTTCAGCGTTGGTCCACCAATTATCTGAGTGGTCGTCAACCGTTTGTTGTTTTCGGGAACAAAAAATCCAAACCTAGAAAGGTTAAACAAACTCCCTCCTCCACCAGAGGAAGCCACGATAATTTCTTACGATATTGGCAACAGGCACTTCGGTCGATGAGCTGTGCTCTAAAATCAATGGTTATCTCCCCACTCTTGTCTAATTCGTCACCGCCCGGAACTTGACATTGTTGCCAACAAAGTTCTCGGCGACATTATTCACGACTTTACAGCACAAGTGGACATGGAGTTAGAAATCTACATAAGCGATCACAAACTACCTACTGTCGCCCAACCCCAAAATCTTGGGAGTGAATTTCGACACCATGCACACTTTCCCTGCCCATTCAGCAGCAACCCTGCGGCGAAAGCAACTAGTTGAAAACTACTTTACAACTATCTGGTGCACCGGGCCCAACTAGTCAGTGTTCTGTCTTTTTTCCATATAAGCAACTGGTATTTTTTACGTGTTGATGTCCTACGAAATGTCAATTGTCAGATTTCGATCAGAACATACCAGTCATCTACTAGTCATGATATACAACAATTATACTAGTTGTAAAAGACCAGTTCCATACTAGTTCAACCTGGACTAGTGAGATTTCCATAAAATGAACTAGTCCCCATATTAGTCCAAAAAGGACTAGTATAAAATATACTAGTCCCATACTAGTCCACAAATCATTGAACCTGGACTACCAGAATTTGCCTGACTTACCCTTTATTTTATCATTTGCCTTTATTTTCATGTTTATTCTTAAGAAAGCAGCGACTATTTGTATTTAGCCTATCACGAAAAAGCATCTATGAATTATAACAGAAAAAAGAAGCAAACGAAACGAATGAACTTTGTATTTTTTAACTGGTATGATTTCATCCAGAAAAATCTAGTTGTATACTAGTATGAAATGGTTATTTCCTGACTAGTATGGGTTTAGCCAGAACGTTCTAGTTTTATACTAGTATGAAATGGATATTTCCTGACTAGTATGAATTCAGCCAAAAAATTCTACTTGTATACTAGTATGAAATGGATATTTCCTGACTAGTATGAGTTCGGCCAGAAAATTATAGTTGTGTACTAGTATTTTTCTGACAAGTTTGAGGTTTCGCAAAATCCTTAAGTCGCTATCCGGAAGTACCTGGTGTAAAGCAAAGAAACCTCGTTGGCAACCTATAAGGCAACGATCCTGAACTATGCGTCGCCGATATGAGTCAGCTGCAGGCCTGCCAAAACACCGCACTCAGAACCGCTACGGGGTGTGTTCTTATGTCTCCTATACCTCATTTACATCATGAAGCGGAAATTCTCCCAGTTAAGGAGCACAATGAAATGATGTGCAAGCAGTTCCTGTTTAATTGTTGCAAACCGCAGCATCCTAATAGGCGACTGTTCGAGCTAGCACGGTCTCCTAGGACCGTAAGGACACATCTACGTTAACATGTTGATGAGATTCGGCACCTTGCAACAACGCCGTTTGATCCAGCGGTACATACATGTGTAGGCCCTGAAGCACATCCATGATACGTCTGTTGCCTGCCATCTTGAGCTCTGTCCGGTGAACGCCGTTTTGCATACTTCAACTCCTCGCATTGCTTTAGAGGAACGTCTTATTCCTCAAGAGACAAGGGTCACTCTTGCGCAATTACGTTCTGGATATTGTATCAGGTTAAACTCCTACTTATCCAGACTGACCCCGACGTGCCGAATGAATATCATGCATCCGGCTCGTCTCCTCATAACACCAACCACCTATTCACTTGCTCTGCGGAGACCAATCTTTTAACACCCATCTCCCTTTGGTCCAACCCTATAGAAACTGCTAGTTTCCTAGGACTCCCGTTAGAGGACATTGATAACAATTTAGGCTAAGGATAAGTACAAGTTGGGCAAGGCTACACTCCGTTATAACAAAAACAATAACTGTAATGTCGCGTATAATACCTAGTAGGATTCTTAAATCCTCCCTCCTGAAATTAGTAAGCCCGGCGAAAGCTAAGCGCTTCATTCCTGCGGGTCGAATATCCCAATAAGACCAAATTTCCCCGCGGAGGCAGTGGCCATGGCTAGAGAAAGAGATGAAGTGCGAAGTCTCAATCCCGCAGACCCCCGTATAAGGGATCTCAACGCGGAAATTCGTAGGTTGGTCGATAAACACAAACTGGCCAAATGGAAACAACACCTAGAGCAATGCAACCTCTCTGACGGTGTTGGCAAATTATGGACTACGGTCAAAGCTCTATCTAATCCAACACAACACAAGGATAAAGTAGATATTACTTTCGGTGACAGGGTGAAGAAGGACCCTAGGGGATGTGCGAACTCCTTCTGTAGACAATTTGTACTACATTCCCCACCCGATAGAGCTAAACGTAGAACCATGCGACAGGCGCGTAAATACAAAAACCAAAACACGCCCATTGTCATCACTGCCTCAGAGGTCAAGGAAGCCATCAGACAGGCTAAGCCCTCAAAATCCATCGGCCCCGACGGCATTGCCATGAAGATGCTGAAACATCTAGGCCAGGAGGGACACAAATACTTAGCGGCTCTATTCAATCTTTCACTGAACACTTTCGTCATTCCTGAAATATGGAAAAAAGCGAGAGTGGTTCCATTATTAAAACCTAGAAAGCCGGCAAACATAGGCGATTCATATCGCCCTATATCACTTTTGTCGCCGGTAGTGAAGACGCTAGAGTCCATTTTGCTCCCGTATTACACCGCAAATCTGCACCTGGCTAATCATCAACATGGCTTCCGTAAGCTGCACAGCACCACCACCGCACTCAATGCCATTACAACGCAAATAAATAGCGGTCTAAATCAAAACCAACCAAATCACAGGACTGTGTTAGTGGCACTTGACTTGTCGAAAGCTTTTGACACAGTCAACCATGCCACTCTCATACAAGATCTATTAGAAACACAAATACCTGATGGGCTAAAGAGATGGACCGCTAATTACTTGAATGGGCGGCAGGCGTCGGTCAACTTTAGAAACGCAACATCAAAACCAAGACGAATTAGACAGGGGGTGCCACAGGGTGGTGTCCTATCCCCGACACTGTTTAATTTCTATCTATCGAAGATGCCCCCACCACCAGAGGGTGTCTCCGTCGTTTCTTATGCTGACGACTGTACAATAATGGCGACGGGGAAGGGCCCCTATACTGATGAACTCTGTAATAAAATCAACGGTTACCTCTGCGACCTTTCCAGGTTTTTCACAGAGCGAGATCTGACGATATCTCCGACTAAATCAACGGCGACGCTTTTTACGACGTGGACGCACCAGGTGAGAAATGAATTAGACATTTTCGTTGATGGCACTAAGCTACCAACTGTCAGCCACCCAAAGTTATTAGGGATGACATTGGATAATACTTTCTCATTTGCTGGTCATGTGTCTGCAATGGTCTCAAAGGTACGTGGTCGCAACAAGATCCTCAAGTCACTTGCCGGCAGTACTTGGGGAAAAGACAAAGAAACGTTGTTGACTACATATAAGGCCATTGGCCGACCAGTCTTTGACTATGCTGCACCCATATGGTCGCCTAATGTACATAACACCAACTGGACGAAGTTACAAGTCTGCCAAAATACTGCCATCAGAACTGCTACGGGATGTCTCCTCATGTCTTCCGAGTCTCACCTCCATCAGGAGGCAAAACTGCTCAATGTAAAAGAGCATGCGGAAATGCTGAGCAAGCAATTCCTTCTGAACTGCCACAAGCCAGCACATCCAAACCGTCATCTTTTGGACATAGATCCGCCCCCGAGAGACATAAGGAAACATCTCCGTAAACATTATGATGAGATCCGGCATCATATTACCTTGCCGTTTGATCTGCAGAATCATAAGCGGGCTCTAACCGACATCCACACCGAGTCGGTAGATACTTTTGTCGGATCTCTACCTGTGAACCCCGTTCTGAACAGTCCTCCACCGGATATTGCTGAAGAAGAACGCACCTTACCAAGGGAGACAAGAGTTACCCTGGCACAGCTTAGGTCTGGATATAGTGTAAGGTTAAACTCCTACTTGTCCAGACTTAATGACACAATCTCAAACACATGCCCTGCATGTGGTAGGACCCCCCATGATACTCTACATCTCTTCAATTGTTCATTTGAACCTACTCTTCTAACCCCTCTGTCCCTCTGGACAAACCCTGTTGAAACTGCACGTTTCCTTGGACTCCCCTTAGAAGAGCTTGATGAAGATCTTCGGAATGATCATACACTCTAGACAGGGCAATGCATTGTTAACAACAACAACAACATGGGCGATGGTAGATCGCAGAGGATATGCAAGCAGTAGACGCAGAGATACAATTGGGCGAACAAAGGCATGCGAGTGAGTTGGTAGTTTTACCTGGGCTAGTTGACAGCGTGGTGATTGGCACAGACTATTTGGCAAAGTCGATTAGTATTACAAGTGGATGATAAGAAACAGACCGCAGTGACATGTACGACCATGGTAGACCGGGAGGAGAACAAAAGCGGCAAGGGGACAGCGAGGCGAGAACAAGGAGTCCAGTAGCGGAGGAAGCATGAATGACGCAGTGAGTAACTTTCTTAAACACGAGTTACAGATTTTCGAATAGATGTCCGGCTTGTCGAACGTGGCCACCCACAAGATAGCAATGCGCCAATAAAACAACGATATTTTCCAAAGAACCCAAAGGTGCAAGAGATAATAAACAAGGAGATAGACGAGCTGATAGAGAAAGGGTGCATCGAGCCATCCCGTAGCCCACACAGCGCGCCGATAGTTCTGGTCAGAAAGAAGAATGGCAAATGGAGACTCTGCGTCGACTATCGACAACTCAACGCTCGCTCAGTACCAGATGCCCACCCATTACCCCGAATACAACACATTTTAGATAGATTACGCAGCGCACGGTTTATAGGCAGCTTGGATCTCAAGAACGGGTACTGGCGAATCCCGATCGAAGAAAGTAGTAAGTAATTCACAGCATTTATGGTGCCCGGACGATGATTGTACCAGTGGAAAGTGATACCGTTTGGATTACACTCTGCCCCAGCCACATTCCAGAGAGCACTTGATCGAGTAATTTACCCCGAAATGTAACCTACGTAGACGACATAATAATCACCAGCACGACACTAGAAGAACATATCACCCACCTGAAGGAAGTTTTTGAAAGATTGAGACGAGCCAACTTGAAGATCAACCCGGAGAAATGTTAGTTTTTTAAGAAAAGTTTAAAATATTTAGGTCACGTGGTTAGTGAAGAGGGTATTCATACGGACCCAGGCAGAATTGCCACCATCAAAGAGCTAACTCCACTACAGAACATACGAGAGTTAAGGCGATTCCTAGGAGTAGTTTCGTGGTATCGAAGGTTCGTACCGGACTTTTCACGAGTGGCACATAAGCTAACAGCAATGTTAAAGAAATGAACGAGGTGGAAATGGGGGGAAGAACAGCAGGTGGCATTCGAAGCGTTGAAAAGCGCACTCATCCAAGCACCAGCATTGGCATGCCCAGATTTTACAAAGAGGTTCTGATTACAAACAGACGCGAGCGACTACGGCCTTGGTGCAGTTCTCACACAGAGGCAGGACGACTAAGAACGGGTGATAGCAACAAACTACTCGGCAACGGAGAAGGAGTGTCTAGCCATAGCTACTAGGAAGATGAGACCATATCTTGAAGGGTAAAATTTTACGGTAATCACTGACCACTTAACGTTAAAATCAGGGCTGGAAACCATTCCAAAAATCGGCTGTTGTTGTTGATGTAACGAGGTGTAGTCCTGCCCCATGCGTATTTTTCTTTAGCCTAAATTGTCATCAATATCTTCTAACGGAAGTCCTAGGAAACTAGCAGTTTAAATAGGGTTGGACCAAAGAGAGATGGGTGTTAGAAGAGTGGGCTCAGAAGAGCAAGAAAATAAGTGATTGGTATTGTGGGAGGACGAGCCGCATGCCGGACATACATTCGGCACATCAGGGTTCAGTCTGGATTTGTAGGAGTTTAACCTGCTACAATATCCAGAGCATAATTGAGCCAGAGTGACCCTTGTCTCTCGAGGAAGATGACGCTCCTGTTCAAAAATGCCTGGTGTTGCGGCATGTAAGACATTGTTTAGCGGACAGAGCGCGGCGTAATGGCCAACTGACGTTGTATGGATATGCCCCAAGGCCTGCTTATGCACCTGTAGATCAAACGGCGTTGTTATATAATGCCGCATCTTATCAAAATGTTTACGTAAATGCGACCTTATGGTCCTAGGAGGCGTAATGAGTTCAAGCAGTTGTCTATTGGGATGCTGTGGTTTACAGCAATTCAGTAGGTACTGTTTGTTTAGCATTTCATTATGTTTCCCTAACTGGAAGCATTTCCACCTCATTGTGCATATGAGATATAGGTGACATAAGGACGCACCCCGTAGCGGTTCTGAGCGCGGTGTTTTGACAGGCCTGCAGCTGACTCCAATGAACGTCTGCAAGCCCCGGCGACCATATCGGCGACGCATAGTTCAGAATCGGCCGAATAATTTCCTTGACCGTTACCAACAACGTTTCTTTGTCTTTAACCCAAGTACTGCCGGCTAGTGACTTAAGGTTTTTGTTGCGGCTCTGTAATTTTGAGACAATTGCAGCTGAATGGGCAGCGAAAGTGTGCATGGTGTCGAAAGTCACTCCTAAAATTTTTGAGTGAGCGACAGTAGGTATTTTTTGATCACCTACATAAATTTCTAATTCCATGGCAACCTGCGCTGTCCACGTCGTGAATAAGGTCGCCGAGGACTTTTTTGGCGACAATGTCAAGCTTCGGGCGGCGAAGAACTCGACTAGAGAGGGGAGATATCCATTTATTTTAGAGCACAGCTCATCAACGGAAGTACCAGTTGCCAATATCGTGCAATCGTCTGCGTAAGAAACAATCGTAACTTCTTCTGGTGGAGGAGGAAGCTTCGAAATATAGAAGTTAAACAATAACGGGGAAAGGGCACCACCCTGTGGTATCCCTTCTTTGATCTTCCTGGCTTTAGATTTTTTGTTTCTGAACACAACAGACGACCGACGACAACTGAGATAATTGGCGGTCCAACGCTTGAGACAGCGGGGGAGTGACTAGTCTTCCAGATCGGATACAAGCTGCACATGATTTACTGTGTCAAAAGCTTGACTCAAATCGAGTGCATCTAGAACCGTCCTGTCATTAGGTCTGTTTTGATTTAGACCGTCAGTTATCTGAGTGTTTATGACATTTAGAGCAGATGTTGTGCTCCTACCTTTCCTGAAACCATGTTGGTGCTCGGTTACAACAAGTTTGATGTGTAGAGCGGGAGTAAGACCGCCGCAAGTGTCTTTACTACTGGCGAGAGGAGTGATATCGGACGATATGACTCCCCAACGTTGGCTGGCTTGCCAGGCCTTAGTAGTGGGATCACAGTTGCCTGACAGATTGAATACGGCAGTTAGGTACTTAACTCCTACTGCGCCGATATGTTTAAGGTGCACCATGGCTATGCCATCAGGACCGATGGCTTTGGAATTTTTGGCCTTCCGGATGGCCTCTTGAACCTCTGTAGCGGTGATGGGAACGGGGCATAGTTTTTGTGTTTATGCGCGCGCCTGAAAATTCCTCGTCTTGTCCTGTCTTGCGCAGGATGTGGGACATACTGTCGACAGAAAGCCTGCGCACATTTCCTGGCGTGATTTAGTGTCTTGTCACCAAAGGTGATGTCGACATTCTTTGGTGGACCCGAAGGATTCGAAAAGGACTTGACAGTGGACCATAATTTGGTAGAGAGGTTATAAGACCTAAGGTGTTCCTCCAATTTGGTTTGTTTGTGTACGTTAACCAGCCGCCTGATTTCCACGTTGAGATCACCGATCTGTGGGTCTGAGGGATCGATGGTGCGTATGAGGTCGCGTTCGTTGGCGAAGACTGCGGCCTCAGCTGGGAAGTTTGGTCTAATATTTTTTATTCTACCAGCTGATATAAAACGGGCCTTTTTAATGACCTCACGGATGTTTCGCTCGCCAACGTGTACATCAGTGGGAATGGGAAGATCACCAAAGGAGCTCTCCCTTAATTCCAAAAAGCCGACCCAGTTAGCCCTTTTGAAATTCACGTATGTTCTTTTCTTCGAAGTAATGAAGTCCGTGGCACGGTCGACGGACAGGATGATAGGCAGGTGGTCGGATGACAAGGCCACCATAGGTTGCCAATTTATGCTGTTAATTAACCCCGGGCTAACAATAGTTAGGTCCAAGGAGCTACTACAGTTAACAACCATCCTTGTAGGGGTGTCTCCGTTCACAGTCCACAGAAAGGTGTGAATGCCACTTATCATGGTGAGCATTAAAATCGCCCATGATGATACGGTTATCCCCACAAAGAAACGCCCTGAGGTCAGGACGATAACTTCTGGGGCAGCAGGTGACGGGAGGAATGTATATATTGATTAGCTCGAGATCAACACCTCCAGCTTGTATAACTATACCCTGACACTCTAAGGGTAAGTCTCTTTGGTCGGTGTTGATATCAAATTCCCTATACTGCACTGTATGGTGAACAAGGAACGCGAGACCGCCCCCGCCGACCGTACGTCCATGCCGGAGAACGTGGTAGCCTCCACTCGCTCGGAGATTCGAGTGGGCCAAGTTTTGTCTCCTGGATTGCAGCAATTTTGATTTTATGTAGCTGCATGAATGTGCAATTAAATTGCAACAATTTAAATGGCGAAGGAAAGGCAATGGCCACTCTGGGAGTTAGAGACTGATGTGTATGCCCAGATGGTGGTAGGCTAGGTCGCGATCGTGATCTCCGTCGTAGTCCTGAAGCCGGCGGATTTCGTTCATTATAAGATGAGTGTACATCCGTCGGCGTTGAGGGCTGCGCAACTCGACAGCAAGGCGCGACGAACACATCAGTCCAGAGATTTCTGTTTGCGAGCCCAGAACATATGCGTAGGTGACATCGGCCTAGGCAGGAGTTGCACTTGACCGATGCCACCGACGCATATATCCTATGCCGACATACAGTGCACGAAGAGTGAGGGACCAGAAGCTGATGGACTTGACTCACATTCGTGCTAGTGCCGGAAGAAGTTAGTAAAGGGTTCAGAGACAAGGGCTGAAGCTCAGTAGTGCTTAGAGCATCGACAGATGTAATACGAAGAAAGTAGCTATGGGTGGATGCTTGAGATGTTGGCGCACTAGGACGCGAGCTACAGCCGGGAACATACATGTTCTGCTGAGCAATATATGTATTGCCTAGGACGTGAGCAGCAGGGCGCCACAAAACTTTTGTAGAAACTAGTGGGCCGGTGTGTTTTAGGATCTAGTCCGGAGCAACTATATTTATGCAACCAACCTTTGCATGACGCACACTGGACTGAGTGTGATCATCTTGTGTATATTTTCTTCCGGCAAACGCAGCAGAACCATTCTCCTGGACCAGAATTTGGCTCAATGCCACCCCGGATCAAGAGAATAAGGAGCAGTCGTGCTGCAAGGGGCTGTTACGGGGATGACAATATTAGGTGGGGGAATCGTGACGCTTTAGACAGGGTCACTTCGGGGTGTATTGCTCTTGGCCGAGTCATTATAAAAAACAAACAACACGGGTCGTTTCGGTACAAACGGTAATGTACAAGTAGAAATACCGTTCTCGCAGAACCGGCAATACGTGAAACGATTCGCTGTGGAACGATTCCCTGATTTTCGGGAAGTGGTTCGAACCACCTTGAAAAAACTTGAACCGGTTCGTGATGCACATGAAGTTTTTATACAAATTTACTTGCTTCCTGTTATCACCTTGGATCATAGGGTGTACAAGAAGTCTTTAAAGTAAGGAAAAACACATGGCAAATATTAGTAAGAATATAAATGCAAGATTGCATGCAGGTAGGTTCGATGCCAGCCAGACCGGATAAAACACTACGTCTAAATGCTTGGTCGCATGGAAACTATTCAGTGAATTACCATTCCGCTGTATAAAATTTTGCATTCAATTCTTTCTAATACCTATAATTACAAAATTAACGTATAACAAGTAAGGAAAGCTGTCTTCGGCTGTGCCGAAGGCTAAATACCTTTCATGAATAAGTGTAACGATTTTCACTGGTTGATCCCAGTACAGCCTGTGTGAATTTAACTTCCGCTCATACCGAAATTATCGGAACTATCGATTATATGGGGGCGATGTGTTATATTGGTCCAATCTCATTGATTTTTAACATCGACATTCCACATTCTAAAATAGCAAGAGTTATGAAATTTCACGTTCCTACCTATATAATTACAGGAGTTATCTACCAAAATCCGTTTATCGGAACAATCGATTGTATGGGGCTATGTGAAATATTTATCCCATCTCGATGATTTTCAACATCGATATTTCACATATAAAAATAGTGATACCTCCAAAATTTCACGTTCCTATGTGTTTATTTACAGGAGTTATAGGCCAAAATCCGTTTATCGGAATAATGGGATTGTATGAGAGATATGTGAAATATATATCCCATCTCAATGATTTTCAACACCGATATTTCATATATAATAAAATTAAAGAAAAAAAACTTTTTTAAAAATAAGCTTTTATTATTGGTTTATAAAATTAATTAAAAAGTAAAAAATAAATTGACTGTAAAGGAATATAACACTTTATAAGTTCATTGTGACCTTTAAAGATAATTTGGCTTCTTCGTCTGCCACAAAATAATTCTATATTGTACATAATTATATGTTTCTAACATTAAAACTTTACACCTAAATTATTAAATCTTCCAGTATATATCACATTCCTAATTTTTTTAATAATAAAAACGTGTTAAATTTTGATGGTATAATTAAGAACATTTAGGACCTTCTTTTCTATTTGATGGTATAATTAAGTACATTTAGGACCTTCTTTTCTTGCTATCGAAATTTAACACGCTTTTATTTTAATAAAATTAGGAATGTGATATATACTGGAAGATTTAATAATTTAGGTGTAAAGTTTTAATGTTAGAAACATATAATTATGTACAATATGGAATTATTTTGTGACAGACGAAGAAGCCAAATTATCTTTAAAGGTTACAATGAACTTATAAAATGTTATATTCCTTTACAGTCAATTTATTTTTTACTTTTTAGTTAATTTTATAAACCAATAATAAAAGCTTATTTTTAAAAAAGTTTTTTTTCTTTAATTTTATTTTTTACTTTTTAGTTCGGTTTATCAACAAGAAATATACGTATAATCTTGCGTTAAATGCATGTACATGCGAAACTTGGTTGTCACGCGGCTATTATATTTAAGTGTTTAATAAAGCGTGTGCGCATAAATTCTTGGCGGCAATTTTCTATGTTCTCTGGCGACAGTAATAGCCGCGTGACAACCAAGTTTCGTATGTACATGCATTTAACGCAAACTTATGCGTCACAGCAACAGCGGCACAATCAACTATATGAGAGCCAAGTGTAAAATGCTTCTTCTTATGCTTTTCATGCATACAAAGTTGAAAGTTGGCAACTTTTGCATGTCAGATATCGCTCGTGATGCGCAATGTGTCGTTCTCTACCTAAATACACACGTTTCAACTCATCTGTCAATACATAATGCTGCGGCAAACATTGATTGTGACGCCGCTATAAAGCCGTGCGGCAAAGAGGCAATAATGTCGCAGCGACATCAATCGGCTGCTATCAGCAACAGAAAACATAGAATCTTTTACAATAAAGCCGCGTGGTTAATAAAGTTACTTTTGGGATATTGGAATAAAGACTAAACTAAACGATAAATGGGATTTTTGAAACTAAGCTATTTTTTTTATTTACTCTTAGCGAAGCCCGAACGATGATGAAAATTTGCAAAATCCCATCTTAACTGCAAGTTAGTACAATATCAAAAGCAAAATTTCCTGGAATGAAAACTTTCGAATATCTCTACTCGTGCGCCACCTATCGTATTTTTCTTTTGTTATTTTGCGTGCAGGCAGAAAACTAAACGATGATGAAAATTTCAAGATCCTACCTCCACGGGAAGTTCTTTGAAAAACGAAATAATTGACACTGAAAACAGACCTTCGTAATTCTCAAATAAAGCGACTCACGCGCCACCTATCGAATTTTTTTTTCATAGTATTGCATTGTCATCGGGGTTATACATGGGTGCAGAATTTCAGATCAATCGGACACCGGGAAGTGTATCAAATTTAGCTTGCAAGATTTGATTACAGACAACCGTCAGGTGAAACTAAATAAAAGCTAGAAAAGCCGAATGTTGCATTCTTCAGCGCCATCTGCATATCAATATATAATGCTCAGTGCCATCTGCATATCAATAGACAATGCTCATAAGAGTAAAGGAATTCGCCGCGTGGTAAGTAAAGGTACTTTTGGAATACACCACGCGGCGAATTCCAATCTTCTTTCTATGGCAATAGGGAAAAACGACTAAACTTGGGTGATGATTGGATTTTTGCAAATAAAGCAATATTTTAGATTTTTTTTTTGTATAATGCATTGTCAGTAAAACCTGATCGATGGTGAAAATTTCAAAACCCCAGCTCAACGGGGAGTTAGTTCAAAATCGAAAGCAAAATCTCTGTAAATTAAATTTTTCAAATATCTCTACCCATGCGCCACCTATCGGAATTATTTTTTTATTAT
>CAXKVI010000001.1:126308759-126350679 GCA_964058755.1 Campiglossa producta | reverse complement strand
ATATCAGGCGCTTTCGATAATACGACGTATCAGGCCATTGAGGAAGCCTTGATTAGCAAGGACTTAAGCCCAATGATTACTCGCTGGGTGCTGGCCATGCTAAAGCAAAGAAAAATCAGCTTTGAGATAGGAGGGAATGCTGGCTCAATCGTGGCCACAAGAGGATGCCCTCAAGGAGGTGTACTTTCTGCTCTACTTTGGACCCTTGTCATAGACGAACTTCTTTACCTTTTGAAGGGGAAATGGTTTTGACGTTCAGAGCTATGCAGATGACTTGGTCGTCTGCGTAACAGGAATGCATGACGAAACAATATGCGATCGCATCCCAAGCACTTCGCATCATTGAAAGATGGTGTGCTAGCAAAGGACTATCTATTAACCCAAACAAAACAATCTTGGTGCCTTTCACGCGGCGAAGAAAGCTGTCCTTGTTAGAGCCGTCCCTAGGAGGCAGCCGCATAAGTTTTTCAACGGAGGCAAAATACCTAGGAGTAACATTGGACAAAACCCTCACATGGAATGCTCATCTGGAAGCTACGATAAATAAAGCAACGAGGGTCTGGTGGCCTAAGACTGCTCAGAGGACAGCAGCAAGCCATGAAAGATAATCGCCTTTAAACACTTCAGTATCGCATGGAGGCAAGCGGATACTGTGTTCCCGTTCCGACTGATCGGCAGGGGTTTTCATTACCTTTGTGAAGCTTTCCTGGCGTGTAGCCATATTAGACATGCAACGTAAATAAATTGCATATGTACTTTTGTATTTATTTTTCACGGAGGTAATGCCTGCCGCGTCTAACTTGCTTGAGCTCATTAGCTCATCATACGCCCCTTTAACCTTTCTCCAGTGGACTTTCAATTCCTCTTGTTGCAGAGTTAATGTATGGACAGTATGGGTCTCAACATCTGCATCATTATAATCGGACTCGAACTCCGTGATATTATCAGCTAATCTGATAAAGTTGTCCATGGTTACTATTTAAAAAAAAAAAAACCTAATGGCGGCGATATACCAACAGGTCATCATAACCTCTAACGAGATTTTTAGCCGAGCTTCTCTTTCCAACTTGTGGTGTGTTGCTTTTGAGTTTTTCCTACAAGTTGGCGGGACCTACAGTTTTTTGCCGACTCCGAACGGCACTTGCAAAGCAAATGAATTTTTTGCTGAGAAGCTTCTCATGGCAGAAATACACCCGGAGAGTTTGCCAAACTACTGCCGAGGGGCGACCCCGTTTAGAAAAATTCTTTTCTAAATAATTTTTTATGTTACTTTTGCCGGGCATCGAACCGACACGACTTGGTGTAGAAGGCCGAACACTTAACCGCTACACCACGGCGGCCGCTTACTATTTGGTGTGGGTTTTAGTCGGACAAAGAAAAGAGGGAGATAAATGACGGTTGAATGGGTGAGATTGCAGAGCTTGCCCCAGGGAATTCAAACGCCAAAATAACTTTAAAAAACCACAGCTTCAATAACTTCGTTAGAATAATTATTTGTTTAATATTTAAAAATTCTTTATTGTTGCAGACTTGGCCGTATTGTCTGACCCTTTGCTCAAAAAATATGTAGCAACAACAACACTGGCTTACTCGCCACCAACACACGTATATATAGGTTATGTGGAAATGTGATTTTTGCAAAAAGATTTAAATTAAAAGTGCGCGGTACACCTAGACGAGCGAGAAAGTGAATTTTTTGTGAAATTTAAGAGATTTAAATAATGAAGTGAACTAACTACTAGCCTTCGATTACACTATTTTATGCGCGTTTTAACAAAACAATGATTGAAGTCCAAACAAAAACAACAATCGACAGGCTCTGTGAAATGTGAGGTTATGTTACCTCTTACTTTGCGCTGTGTCTGGAAAACCTTACCGCTGGTGGGGGGATAAACCAGATAGTCGCAAAGCTGAACTTCGAAACAAATTGTGCAACAAATGATTTAACTTAAATTTCACTCAACCGGGAACACTTTCTTCGCACTTACGTTTAGGTGAACTCGCTCACCTTTCAAAATGAATATTTTTTCAAAACACCGAAAAAAAATAGTGGCAAGAAATATAACACTTACGTTGCTTTGTTGTGGTGATCAGCTTAAGTTTAGTTGTGTTGTGTTGTTGTTTTTTGTGGCAGACTGTAATAGCAAACGGCTTTGTTTCACTGCTGCTTAAGTTGTTGGCTGTAAATTTTCCTAATAGTGGACTGATTTTTCTTCGATTTGTGGTAGACTAATAGGTTGATTGACTTCGCCGCTGCTCGGAATATGGTCATCAGTAGTACCAGGTTCCAGCATAAGCGAATACACCAAGCCACATGGCTGTCCCCTGATCAAAGAACTAGAAACCAGATTGATCATGTCTTGATTGACGGCAGACATAGCTCCACCGTTCTGGACGTGCGTACACTGCGTGGTCCCAATATTGACTCTGACCATTATCTTGTCGCAGCCAAGATACGCACACGCCTCTGTGCAACGAAGAAAGTGCGCACAGTAACGGAAGGAAAGTTTGACGTCGAGAAGCTGCGCATGACACAGACAGCTGATAATTTCACAACTCGACTCTCACACCTGCTAGCAGAGGGCAATCCTCGACCTAACGATGTAACCGAGCAATGGAAGCATATCTCTCACTCATTGCGTACCGCCGCTGAGTCCACTATAGGGTTCCACCGAGCCCGCAAGAACAACTGGTACGATGAGGAATGCAAAACTGCCTCGAAAAAAAAGGACGCTGCCTACAAGGAGACGTTGCGAACGGGCGCAACTCGCAGTGTATGGCAACAATATCGTGAGGCAAAGAAGGAAGAGAGACGCCTTTTCAGAAAAAAGAAAAGTGAGGCCGAAAGGCGTGAGTGTGAGGAGCTTGAGATGCTGGCTGACAGGAATGATGCCCGAAAATTCTATGAAAAGATCCGGCGGATGACGGAAGGTTTTAAGACCGGGGCAAGCTCCTGTAAGGACAATAATGGCGACCTGGTAACCGACGTACAAAGTGTACTTAAATTATGGAGGGAGCACTTCTCCTCACTGCTAAATTGCGAGGGAGACTTCGAACCCGATACCCCAATCCCTGACGATGGAAAAGTCGTCCCACCACCTGACTATGATGAAGTGAGGATAGCTATATCCCGGCTCAAAAACAACAAAGCGCCTGGAAAAGACGGACTACCCGCCGAGCTGTTCAAACGCGGAGGCGAAGAGCTGGTAAAAAGCATGCATCAGCTCTTATGCAGAATATGGTCAGAAGAATGCATGCCTCCGGATTGGAATTTAAGTGTGCTTTGCCCAATCCACAAGAAAGGCGTTCCCGCTAACCGCACCAACTACCGCGGAATTAGTCTTCTTAATATCGCATATAAGGTTCTTTCTAGCGTGTTGTGTGAAAGGCTGAAGCCCATCGTAGACAAACTGATTGGACCTTATCAGTGTGGCTTTAGACCTGGTAAGTCTACCATCGACCAGATTTTCACGATACGCCAAATCCTGGAGAAGGCCCATGATAAGAGAATCGACACTCACCATCTCTTTGTCGATTTTAAAGCCGCTTTTGACAGCGTAAAAAGGAGTTGCCTGTATGCCGCCATGTCTGAATTTGACTTCCCTGCAAAGCTTATACGGCTTTGTCAAATGACGTTGAGCAATACCAACAGCTCCGTCAGAATCGGGACGGACCTCTCTGAGCCATTTGAAACCAAACGAGGCTTCAGACAGGGCGACTCCCTTTCATGCGATTTCTTCAATCTGATGCTGGAGAAGATAATTCGAGCAGCAGAGCTAAACCGCAATGGTACAATCTTTTACAAGAGCGTGCAATTGCTGGCGTATGCCGATGATATTGATATCATTGGCCTTAACAACCGCGCCGTAAGCGCTGCCTTCTCTGGACTGGATAAGGAAGCGAAAAAAGTGGGTCTTGCCGTGAACGAGGACAAGACGAAGTATTTGCTGTCATCAAAGAAAGAATCGGCGCACCTGCGCCTTGGCAGCCATGTCACTGTTGATAGTTACAAATTTGAAACTGTGAGGGACTTCGTCTATTTGGGAACCAGTATCAACACCGAAAATAATATCAGTCTAGAAATCCAGCGGAGAATCACTCTTGCCAACAAGTGCTACTTTGGACTGAGTAGGCAATTGAGAAGTAAAGTCCTCTCTCGAAGAACAAAGATCACGCTCTATAAGTCTCTCATCATACCTGTCCTGATGTATGGCTCAGATTCATGGACAATGTCAAGAGAAGATGAGATGGCCCTTGGAGTATTTGAGAGAAAAGTTCTCCGGAAGATTTATGGTCCTTCCCGTGATGCCAACGGCGAGTATAGAAGGAAATTTAACGATGAGCTGTACGAGCTCTACGCAGATCTGACCATATTCCAGCGAATTAAAGCCCAAAGACTCCGCTGGCTGGGCCATGTTATGCGAATGGACAAAGAAGATCCAGCACAGAAGGTTTTCCTATCGTCGCCTGAATTCGGCAGCAGAGGAAGGGGGAGGCCTCGACTGAGATGGAAACAACAGGTGGAGGATGACTTGAACTCCCTTGGGGTTTCCAATTGGCGTCCGTTATCGCTAAAAAGGAATGACTGGCGTGCTTTGATACGAAACGGCCAAAATCGCTTAGGCGGTTAAGCGCCAATAAATGATGATGATGATGTGGTAGACTAATGTACTGTAGATTTTGTGTGCTGGTTCTATAATTGAACGGCGAGATGGACCATGAATAAACTCGACTGTGGCTTCTTGACTGGCAGTGGTGGCTCAGGCACCGCGGTCGAATTTATGATTTTTTTTGAAATGAAATAAAGTGGAAAACGAGAATTCCTCGATTAATATAATGGCCGTTTATTATCGTGAAATTGTGTTAATTGACATTGTCCAATTTTGAGCGTTCACCGCACCCTGCAAAAAGGTAAACCACGAGTGCAAAACTAAAACTGTTCCTGAAAACTTTTTGTTGATGAATTATAAATCTCAAATGTGTTTACTATAAAAATATAAAAGAATTTTTATTTTCTTTTAATTCTGAGCCGAAATATACAACGAATATACAAAATTTACAAAAATCTAACTCTTTCACCAAATACACCAACTTTTTTTCCTTGTTATATTCCCTTATTCAAAGTAATACTATGATGTTTTTATAATTTAAAAATCTTCTACTGATAGTAACATAATGTTTAACAAGCAGACAGACTTGGTGGAGATCGAATAACGGTAGTTTTTTTGATTACTTCTACTTATATTCGTATGTCGCGTCCGTTACCGAAAAACAGCATTTATTGTTCTCATTAGTGTACAAAGTGTTCAAGTGTAAATTGCTTTCAGACTTTAAGAAAATAAATTATTTCACTTAAGAAAAGTAGCCATTGAAATTCGTCGCGTCCGTTACCGCAAACCTTTAATATTAAATAAAGTCGTAGAAATTGCACAAGATTAAAATTTTATAGATGGCAAAAACGGCAAAAGAAACAAGAAAAACAATAATGATGAAATATAGAGAGAAAATGAAAGAAAACGTCGAGAAATGGCAGGAATACAAGAAGGAAGATGCTAAACGAAAGCAAGAGTAGCTGATGGAAAATTTTGTCGCGTCCGTTATGTCGCGTCCGTATTTATTCTATACTCAATTAAAAAAAAAAACTAAGAGAAAATTATCATATTTCATAAACCTACGAATAACGCATTTATTTATTACATATATTAACATATATATTGTATATATATAAAAATCCTTAATTTGCTGAATTTTGTATATTTCTGAATGCGCCTCAAAAACATATATATTTTTTGTCGCGTCCGTATCACTTTATAATTGCTTATAACTTAAGTACTTATTTGTAAAAGATCCTTCCCGTATATATTAAAATCTAGCCTCAGCCCTTTAAAACAATATCAATATATATAAACTTTTACTTTGTCTTCATTGTTTTGGACGCACTTAAAAGCGTACAAATGTCGCGTCCGTTACCGTGAAAATGCCCATATATAGCTTCAAAATAGGTCTAAATGATGGAATTTCTCCATTATAGTAATCAATTTTATTAACGCTATGCAAGGATGAAATTTCGGCAAAACAAATTCCTAAAATGAACTCTACTTTTTATTAGAAAAATATTAGAATGGAAGCCAAATGAAATGTATAAATCGTCAAAAACATTAATATGAGTGGTGCTTTCTGCGACAACAGAATTTCTTTTTCGGATCTCGTAAATTTTTTTCGATCGCTTCATTCAACTATAGTCAAACTTCCTTTTTCAGAAATTTTATACTGGGGTCAAAACTTGTCTTTTGTAACCTTGCTCGACATGAAAAGTTTTCAAGGTACCTGTTTGTAAAGGAAAATACCTATGTACATATGTGCCCACTAAAATAAGTGAGACATTAAATAAATTCAAAACCGTTTGGAACCGGTTCCGGCTTTTGAAACGGTTTCGGTTTCGTTCTTTTTCAGATCAAAATAACGGTTACGGTTTTGAAAAATTAATCGGTTACGGTTACGGTTTCGGTTTCGGTTTTGAAAAATTAATCGGGTTTAATCGGTTACCGTTACGGTTTTGGTTTCGGTTTCAGTCCTTGGTCCTAACGCACACTTAGTTAATTTATTCCTGACTAAAAGTTGTCTTCCCATGTTAGAGGTTCCCATGTGAGAGTCACTTAACCACTTTTGTCCATTTTAAATAAAACATTAAGTTTTGACTTCCTATTGCTTTTTAGACTTTTGTATATAACAACACTGGACGGTTGTTTGTCTGCGATTGAAGCAAGCAAATCGGGAAAACTACTTTGGAGTGTGCCTACAGGTCCAGGACCGCTCATCTCATCGAGCATTCATCGCCTTGAACTAACAAACCATGGGCAATTTGTGCGTATGATACCATCACTAAGTGGATGCATATATAAGTTCGATGGGGAATCTATTGATCCTATACCGATTACCACGGAGCATTTGCTCAGCTCCTCGGCGAAGTTCTCTGATGATCTGGTCATTTCGGGTGGTAAAGAGACTCGGACCTATGGTGTATCAGTGCGCAATGGTCTATTATTGTATGAGTGTTCCATGCATGGATGTATCAACTCTACAGATGTAGGGGCAGATGTGTATTTTGGAGATAGTATTGGGATTGAAAAGAGACTAGAGCACGACCCGCTCCTAGATGATGTAATCGTTATACGTCGCCAAACGCAAACTGTACGTGCTGTGGAGTCAAGAACTGGGGTGGAGCGTTGGAACTTCAGTGTAGGACAACATGAATTGAACATAATTAAATCAGCCGAGTGTCACGATCGTTCATATAGCGACATGGATATGGCTATGCTTGATTTGGAGATCAGGGTAGTGGTGCCGGAGGGACTAATCTGTGCATTCAGCAAATCAGATCCAAATACAATGTTGTGGAAATATAAGGTAAATATGTATGTACACACTAACAGCAGCAATATTATTTTATTATTTTATGAGGCGACCGCCATGGTGTAGCGGTTAAGAGTTTGGCCTTCTACACCAAGTCGTGGCGGATCAATGCCAGGCAAGAGTAACATCAAAAATTATTTAGAAAAAGAATGTTTCTAAACGGGGTCGCCCCTCGACAGTAGAGTGGAAAACTCTCCGGTTGTATTTCTGCCATGAGAAACTTCTCAGCAAAAACTCATTTGCTTTGCAAGTGCCGTTCGGAGTCGGCAAAAAACTGTAGGTCCCGCCAACTTGTAGGAAAAAACACAAAAGCAACACACCACAAGTTGTAAAGCGAAGCTCGGCAAAAATCTCGTTAGAGGTTATGTTGTTGTTGTAACGAGGTGTAGCCCTGCCTAAATGTCAGTTAATTTGAGCACTTCCTCAGGTTTTTGATCTCATAACGCGAAGGGATTGAGAGTCATAACACCTAGGTAGCAAGCTCTCCTTCTTGCTTACGCATTGCATTTGCAGAGATTATGAACCGATTCTGACAGATTCATCTTACTCAGGTGATAAAGAAGACTGTAATGTACGTTTCTACGCATTGTCGGCTCTGCGAGAACGGTACCTGTACCTATACCGTACCCTTCGTACCGAAACGACACGGGTGTTTTTTTCATCGACCGGCCAAGAGCAATACATCTCGAAGTGACCCTGTCTAACGTGTCAGAAAAGGTAGGAGCACAACATGTCATTAACACTGAGATAACTGACGGACTTAACCAGAGAAGACCTAATGGCAGGATGGTTCTAGTTGCCCTTGATCTGTATCAAGCTTTTGACACCATCAATCATGCGAAGCTGGTTTCCGATTTGGACGGCCCGTCCAACCCCTCTGGCTTCAGCGTTGGTCCACCAATTATCTGAGTGGTCGTCAACCGTTTGTTGTTTTCGGGAACAAAAAATCCAAACCTAGAAAGGTTAAACAAACTCCCTCCTCCACCAGAGGAAGCCACGATAATTTCTTACGATATTGGCAACAGGCACTTCGGTCGATGAGCTGTGCTCTAAAATCAATGGTTATCTCCCCACTCTTGTCTAATTCGTCACCGCCCGGAACTTGACATTGTTGCCAACAAAGTTCTCGGCGACATTATTCACGACTTTACAGCACAAGTGGACATGGAGTTAGAAATCTACATAAGCGATCACAAACTACCTACTGTCGCCCAACCCCAAAATCTTGGGAGTGAATTTCGACACCATGCACACTTTCCCTGCCCATTCAGCAGCAACCCTGCGGCGAAAGCAACTAGTTGAAAACTACTTTACAACTATCTGGTGCACCGGGCCCAACTAGTCAGTGTTCTGTCTTTTTTCCATATAAGCAACTGGTATTTTTTACGTGTTGATGTCCTACGAAATGTCAATTGTCAGATTTCGATCAGAACATACCAGTCATCTACTAGTCATGATATACAACAATTATACTAGTTGTAAAAGACCAGTTCCATACTAGTTCAACCTGGACTAGTGAGATTTCCATAAAATGAACTAGTCCCCATATTAGTCCAAAAAGGACTAGTATAAAATATACTAGTCCCATACTAGTCCACAAATCATTGAACCTGGACTACCAGAATTTGCCTGACTTACCCTTTATTTTATCATTTGCCTTTATTTTCATGTTTATTCTTAAGAAAGCAGCGACTATTTGTATTTAGCCTATCACGAAAAAGCATCTATGAATTATAACAGAAAAAAGAAGCAAACGAAACGAATGAACTTTGTATTTTTTAACTGGTATGATTTCATCCAGAAAAATCTAGTTGTATACTAGTATGAAATGGTTATTTCCTGACTAGTATGGGTTTAGCCAGAACGTTCTAGTTTTATACTAGTATGAAATGGATATTTCCTGACTAGTATGAATTCAGCCAAAAAATTCTACTTGTATACTAGTATGAAATGGATATTTCCTGACTAGTATGAGTTCGGCCAGAAAATTATAGTTGTGTACTAGTATTTTTCTGACAAGTTTGAGGTTTCGCAAAATCCTTAAGTCGCTATCCGGAAGTACCTGGTGTAAAGCAAAGAAACCTCGTTGGCAACCTATAAGGCAACGATCCTGAACTATGCGTCGCCGATATGAGTCAGCTGCAGGCCTGCCAAAACACCGCACTCAGAACCGCTACGGGGTGTGTTCTTATGTCTCCTATACCTCATTTACATCATGAAGCGGAAATTCTCCCAGTTAAGGAGCACAATGAAATGATGTGCAAGCAGTTCCTGTTTAATTGTTGCAAACCGCAGCATCCTAATAGGCGACTGTTCGAGCTAGCACGGTCTCCTAGGACCGTAAGGACACATCTACGTTAACATGTTGATGAGATTCGGCACCTTGCAACAACGCCGTTTGATCCAGCGGTACATACATGTGTAGGCCCTGAAGCACATCCATGATACGTCTGTTGCCTGCCATCTTGAGCTCTGTCCGGTGAACGCCGTTTTGCATACTTCAACTCCTCGCATTGCTTTAGAGGAACGTCTTATTCCTCAAGAGACAAGGGTCACTCTTGCGCAATTACGTTCTGGATATTGTATCAGGTTAAACTCCTACTTATCCAGACTGACCCCGACGTGCCGAATGAATATCATGCATCCGGCTCGTCTCCTCATAACACCAACCACCTATTCACTTGCTCTGCGGAGACCAATCTTTTAACACCCATCTCCCTTTGGTCCAACCCTATAGAAACTGCTAGTTTCCTAGGACTCCCGTTAGAGGACATTGATAACAATTTAGGCTAAGGATAAGTACAAGTTGGGCAAGGCTACACTCCGTTATAACAAAAACAATAACTGTAATGTCGCGTATAATACCTAGTAGGATTCTTAAATCCTCCCTCCTGAAATTAGTAAGCCCGGCGAAAGCTAAGCGCTTCATTCCTGCGGGTCGAATATCCCAATAAGACCAAATTTCCCCGCGGAGGCAGTGGCCATGGCTAGAGAAAGAGATGAAGTGCGAAGTCTCAATTCCACAGACCCCCGCATAAGGGATCTCAACGCGGAAATTCGTATGTTTGTTGACAAAATGGCCAAATGGAAACAACACCTGGAGCAATGCAACCTCTCTGATGGTGTTGGCAAACTATGGACTACGGCTAAAGCTCTATCCAATCCAACGAAACATAAGGATAAAGTGAATATTTCTTTCGGCGACAGGGTGAAGAAGGGGATGTGCGAACTCCTTCTGTAAACAATTTATACCACATATTTTTTTGGAAAAATCATAAGAGGATGGCCGGTTGGATTCACGTATGAAATTACATCATTTTAGCCATTTCAGTTACCGAGATATGTCAATTTGTGTGATTTTCGAAATTTTCGATATCGAAAAAGGGAGCGTGGTTATCATCCCATTTCACCCATTTTCAATAGCAACCTAACTTGGCCAAAGAGTAACCTGTATATAAAATTTCATGCAAATATCTCAATTTTTACTCAAGTTATCGTGTACACAGACGGACGGACATGCCTCAATGAAATCCTCTTTTCAAACTAAGAACTTTCATATATGAAACTCTATATCTATCGCGATTATTTTGTGCCGTTACAAACTACCGTTATGTGAACAAAATTAATATACCCTTGTACTAGTACTAGTACGCTGGGTATAATTATAAACCATCAAATTATGAGATGCTGCTAATCATAATTCGCGGAAAAAAACTATGCACTCAATATAAACTAAGCATAAACGAGCGGATTATTTATTAAGGCTAGTTAACCACTGAATACGCGAAATACAATGAAGGTAGTAAAAAACATCTTTTAAGACTCGTTAATAGAAGACAATTCCTTACAAAGGAAAAACAATACAGAAAATTATAATCCGTTAACGACCAACCAATGAAAGGTGATTCTTTTCATGCGTTTTGAACCTTTGAGTTAGTTTGAAAAAAAGATCGAGAATTATTTTAGGCAAGAAATATTAATATTTAGTTAAACATATTTTATTTGCTTATAAAAAAATTGTTTATTATATAACAATTTATTTCATACAATGAAATAATAATAGCTGATTTATGATAACAATTTCATCAACGCAAGTGGAAGTTACTGCGCTAGCGCAATAGCCTAGCACATAACAACATTACCTAACACCCTACAGGTCATGCCTACGTCGAAACAACTGACAGCCAAGTAGACTGCGGGTGTTTGTATGTGTAACGCCAGATACGACGGATACGTCAAAGTAGAATTTGCTCTAAAATTGACGTACGTCACGCAACTGGCGTATTGGCGGACTGATTCGGTTTCCCGCTTTAACAGCGCTCGCATTTCTGTATTTGTTTTGTGTGTGTCGCTAGTTAGTAGAACAATAGCATGTGTTGTATGTAGGTAGGTATGAATGTGTGTGTATCTGAAAAATCTCGCGTAAACAATTTTTGAACATGTGCATGCACAAAACTGCATCCCGAAATTTTTTCTTGAAATGGTTAAGAACTCTATGAACATGAAATTGCCCAAAAATCATCCCGAAATGGTTAGGAAAAGTCCCAAAAACAATCCTGCAATGATCCGAAATCAATCCCAAAATTATCACGAAATGATTGAAAAACCGATCCCGGAATAATCCCGAAAACAATCCCGAAAAAGTCCCGAAGACAATACCGAAAAGTCCTGGAAATAATCCCGAAATGGTCCCGAAAAATTATAGAAATGGCCCCTGAGAAGGTCCTTCATGTCCCTGAATAAAACCTAGAAGTACCGTCAAAAGTTTTTTTTTGGTTCACATTCCTGTCGGTATACTCGCAATAGCATTTTTCAAATTTTCTACTACAACCCTCTGCGAATATGCCATACAAAATATGCATTCAATGCACGTTCTTAAATGCCTTCGTGAATTATTCACGCCACATATGCATACATATGTATATGAAGATGAACGGCAAGAAGTACGCGCATATATAGACTCGAGAAGGCATTTATGAATGATGCACGAATGCATTCATGAACGTGAATGGTGTGGATTTTTACGTTCTTATTCACGAACGCGAATGGAAATTTTTTTTTTTAATGTTCATGTTCGTGAATGTGAGTGAAGCAGAGTGAATGTTTCCGAACCCTGGCATTTACTTTGTCAACTGGAACAGAATGCTTTGTTGTTTTTGCCGAGGCAATGCTATTGTCTTTGTTTGATCTTTTTGTCTCTGTATTTTTAGTTGACGCAGAATTCATTGTTGTTGTAGCATTAGCAGTTTTGACTTTATATTATGATTATCTTCATTTGGTGCACTAGCACATTTTGAGGCTTGAGCACTAGCACTGAGTTTAGGACCGATCAGCGAACGGAGAGAGCTAATCTCAGCAGATAGGTTATCACACTTTTGCACAAGCATAGTGTTATCACTTCTCAGAGAAAAGTTACAAAGTTGCTTGTTCGTCAGTTTTGCTCTCATACAATTAGTGAATATTCCGGAAGGTATTCGATACTTGATAATGAATTTTATATATAATCTCAGCAGATAGGTTATCACACTTTTGCACAAGCATAGTGTTATCACTAGGGAATAGGGAATCCAATTTCCGGGATTTCTAGCCTCTCGGGATTTTCGGGATTTGAAAGTTCAATCCCGGGATCCCGGGATTGTCCCGAATTTTTTTTGTTGCTAAAAATGGCACCCCATATCTATGTAATAAAGTAGACTAACCTATAGTAATTCATTTAAGTATGTATGTATGTATTTATCAAGGCAGTCATTTTTATAACGAACGAAAAGTAACATTAAATTTGTAACTCAAAGTTACTATTCAGGAACTTGAAACATAAGTTGTTTGTACTACTGGTAAACATAGCCAAATATACATACTTATATACATATTTGATTAATAACGACTTAGAAAAAAATATAAATAAAAATGAATGCCATTTGACTTAGAGAAAAATTACTTTTTCTGAAGTTTGAAATGTGATCTTAAAGAAATTATTGCATTAATAGTGTCATCTCTTAACCTGGCCTCTGCCTCAACACTGGTGGGTGGAACAGTTGACAAAAAGTCAAATGCTTTCTGAATATAATAGCCTTTGTTGCCCCCATTCCAAAAAATATCAATTTCTTTCCCCTAACCTTTATTTAATTCATATTCGTTTCTATTGGTGGAAATTTGGGAGCTACTAGTCAAAACTTGATGCAACTTTTCTTTAAAACTAACGGGCTTGTCAACTTCAACCACTTCGTCGTTGATATTAGTATGGTTCTCGTTATGAAGCATGTTTTCTGTATTACGAAGGATGCTCTCGAGCTCCCCTCCAATGACTGATAACCTAATTTCTTTGGAAAATTCATACTTTAAATCATATATATTACTCGGATTAATTAAAAAGGCGTAAAAAGGTGGTGTTGCAAATGTTGTAGTAATAGCTATTTTTCCCTCAAAGGGGGATTTTTTGGTAGAAGTTTAGAATCATTCAGAATCATGTTCTACTTAAAGTACATATATACAAGATAACTTAAATGTATTTAACTTTTGAAATTTTTAATGACTTCAAGACCTTTTTTATTTATTGTGAAATAGCATTTTTCACAATTATTAATTTTAGATTTATTTGAAAAGGCAAAAATTAGAAAACAACACCACAGCTATGCAGACAGAACTGTTTCGAGACCGGCTAAAGTCCAACTTGTCAATGCAATTTTGGTGCCTGCAATGCTGATCACTCAGCCAACCGTGCAGATATCAATTGCTTGCTAATTCACCCTTTTCTGTTTTTGGTTATTCTTTACCTACATACCAATGAGTTCGCTAAACTAGTGCTATTAAATCATTTGGAGAGGATTTTTATACCAACAATGCGTGCTTGTGCTACTTTTAGCGCAGCTTCGCATATTGTCGGTGTTGCCTGTAGTCTGGCCAATTGTAAATTTTAGAAGATTATTTTTGGTCTGTAAATTATGAAACTTTGGAAATTTTTAATGACTTCAAGACCTTTTTTATTTATTGTGAAATGGCATTTTTCACAATTATTAATTTAAGATTTATTTGAAAAGGCAAAAATTAGAAAACAACACCACAGCTATGCAGACAGAACTGTTTCGAGAGCGGCTAAAGTCCAACTTGTCAATGCAATTTTGGTGCCTGCAATGCTGATCACTCAGCCAACCGTGCCTTTTCAAATAAATCTAAAATTAATAATTGTGAAAAATGCCATTTCACAATAAATAAAAAAGGTCTTGAAGTCATTAAAAATTTCCCGGGATTGGAATCCCTAGTTATCACTTCTCAGAGAAAAGTTACAAAGTTGCTTGCTCGTCAGTTTTGCTCTCACTTTTATGCTTTCACAATTTTCTGTTGATGCAAGGAGAGTGGTTGGGGGCGGTGTACAACACTCAGTCCAACAAAAATTACAATAAAAATGTTGATTGGACGCCAGCAGAAAATCGAGATCTGCCACTGACACATTAACACAGTCCAGATGAAACAGGACATTGCACTTAGCACACATCACTGTTTGTTGGAAGCGAACAACTCTTTGTGCACACACACACGGCATAATGACAAATGTTTTATCGTTTATTTATTAAATATAGGTACATATATAAACCAAATTAAATTAAGGTATGTATACGAAAAAAAGTAGTCGCGAAAAACTCGTGCTGTCGCGAGAAAAAATAACGGCACTTGTTTACAAATAGGCTTAAACAATATATAACTGTTTATTTTTCAATGCTGCGTGATCACGTGTTCAAATTTTTGTGTAGTGATAAAAATGCAGTCAGTTAAAGAACGCGTGAGCGATTTAATTGTGCGCAAAAAACAAGATTTTCCGCATTTGTCTCACAAACAAATAGCAAAATCATTGAATATCGCAAAATCTACTCAGGTTCTTAAACACAGAGTCAAAAAGGCCTAATAAAATTAATAAGATTGTCTCCATGATCAGTTTTTAGGCAAAGGGGTAGTCGTAACGGTGGAAACGAAGAAAAAACTATATGGAAATCTTTTTGGTTTTAAGAAGAAATTCTTATTAAAAAAACTATACATTTAGTACAAAGGTGTAGTTAGACGCTGGCAATTATTAGTATACGATGGCCGGATGGTTAGCAGCTGGGTTAAGCATTCGAAAAATTGTAAGTTCGATTCTCTCTTTTTTTTCCTTATTAGAAATGTTAAAACGAAATCTTCTCAATTATATTTATGAGATTTTCCTTTTAAACATTAACAACTATACACATATCAGTAATTAGATGCTAGAAATCAAAAGTGAGCGATGGCCTGATGGTTAACAGCTGGGTTTATCATTTCCGAAAATTCTCGGTGAGGGCGATATCATTTTATTTTTCATTTAAAATATTAAAAAGAAAATCTTCTTAATAAAATTAAAAATACTGTCTCTACAATAATAAGAAGCACATCTTCTTGAAGAAAATCTATAGAGATATCTTATGACTTTTGTTCTATTTTATTAGGCATTGTTGGCTCTGTGAACACTTCAATGAACGATTAAGTACGCAGAGGAAAGTTGGAAGTGGGCGGAAAAAAGGATTTGTTGATAAGGAGAAAGCTAAGAAGATGATACGTTTATACCAGAGGAATCCTGGACTGTCCATACGAGATGTGGCTATGGCACATGTCGCCCGGTTTTGTGCAGAAAGTGCGGAAGGAAGAAGGCCTTCAATCGTACAAGGTTCCACTGGCTCCAAACAGAACTGACAAACAAAGCACAACGGCTAAACACGCGATCGGAAATTGTATGACAACTTGGCTCGCAATTTTGGTTGTTTGATTATGGATGACGAAACCTACATCAAATCTGACGTCAATCAAATACCTGGGCAACTTTTCTATACTGCTAAGAGCAAAGGCGGGGTTGCACCAAAGTTTAAAGAAAACAAGTAAGGAAGTCTAAGTTCGGGTGAAACCGAACATTACATACCCAGCTGTGCACATAAAGTGGGCGTGATCGTTCACCGATTTTTCTTATTTTCTGTGGTAGTACTCTACATAAACATAACATGCCTGGTACCTAGTTTCGTAAATCTATCTCACACCGTTCTGAAGTTGTTAGCAGTCGAATTTAAAAATTGCTTGACTCATAAGTGGGCGGTGCCACGCCCACTTTCCAAAATTTTGAAAAAATTATGTAAAGAATATGAAAGTTGATGTATGTACCAAATTATATTATTATAGCGAAATCAGTTAATTAAATATGGACTTTTCAATATTTCCACCTCCTTTCAATATAACTTTTATGAAAAAGTAGGCGTGGTCGCGAAGCGATTTCGTTTATTTTCTATAGCTGAATTTACCACAACAATAGTATGTCCTCTACGAAATTTCGTTATACTAGCATAAACTGTTCTGAAGTTATTAAGAGTCAAAATTTTAAAATTTCTTCAAATATACGTGGGCGGTACCACGCCCCCTTTTCAAAAATTTTTATAAAATCGGCCTTAGAACATCTAAATCAATACATATTGCAAATTTTATCATTGTAGCTGCTTCTAATATTGAATTAACCCATTTTATACGTTTTTCGAAATTTTCGATATCGAAAAAGGGGCGTGGTTATGGTCCGATTTTACCCATTTTCAATAGCAATCTATTCTGAACCCAAATAAGTACGCATGCCAAATTTGGTGAAGATATCTCATTATTTGCTCAAGTTATCGTGTTAACGGACAGACGGACGGACGGACAGACGGACGGACATGGCTCAATCAAATTTTTTTTCGATCCTGATCATATTGATATATGGAAGTCTATATCTACCTCGATTCCTTTATACCTGTACAACCAACCGTTATCCTAACAAAGTTATAATACCCTGTGTACAAGTACAGCTGGGTATAAAAACGTAGACAAGTACGCTAAAAAATTTTTGGTTTGGCAAGCGATTTGTAGGTGTGGTTTCAAAAGCATCGTTTTTGTCACCACCGGCACTATAAATCAAGAAATTTATGTGACGGAGTGCCTAAAAAAGCGTCTACTGCCACTAATATGTCTTCACAATGATCGTGTTGTATTTTGGCCAGATTTAGCAACATGTCATTACGGAAGACTTGCAATGGACTGGTATGAAGAGAATGGTGTTAATGTTGTGCCGAAAAATACAAACCCCCCAAATTTCCCCGAACTACGACCAATCGAGAGGTATTGGGCAATAATGAAGCGAAAGTTGTTGCAAACAAAGTGTATTGTGAAAAGTGATAAAGAATTGCGAAAGAAATGGATACAGGTGTCAAATCATGTAACCAGAAGTGATGTACAAAGGCTAATGGCAGGCGTTAATTCTAAGCTGCGATCATGAGCCTACAACTCCAATAAATAAGTAAATATTTTAATATCCCTTTACTTATAGTTACAAGCTTTCAAAATTTGTACGAACTTTTTTCTTTGGTTGAAAAATAAATTTTTTATAAACAATTTTAGTCGCACTTTTTTTCGTATATATACCTTATAGGAATAGACTTTCAACTATTCAAATCCACTAAGAGTCTAAGTTATAGAATAATTATAACGCAGGAACCAAATGGAATTTGCAAACTAGGCAAATATGAACAAAAAGAAAACACGGAGCGAAAAAATTTAGTTAGGAATGTTGTAATGAGTCGCCAAAATTCTATGTAGCTAACTACGTTGATGGACCAAGAGATGCGATTGTTTTTAATGGGCGACGTTAATAACTCAGTAATCGGTAAATTTATTGAAATATATCGAAGTCCAAATGAAACCTGCGGCCATCCCCTTTCGTTGGATACCCATATTGTAGGGCAATTTTAAGGTTTTTGGGCAATCACATTTCCACCGATAACTCAGCTATCGATTAATTTATCGAAGTCCAATTGAAACCTGGGCCATGCCCTTTCGTTTAGTACCCATATTGTAAGGCAATTTTAAGGTTTTTGGGCAATCACTTTTTCACCGGTAACTCAGTTATCGATAAATTTATCGAAATATATCGAAGTCCAAATGAAACCTGGGGCCATGCCCTTTCATTTAGTACCCATATTGTAAGGCAATTTTAAGGTTTTTGGGCAATCACATTTTCACCGGTAACTCAGTTATCGATAAATTTATCGAAATATATCGAAGTCCAAATGAAACCGGGGGTCATGCCCTTTCGTTTGATACCCATATTGTAGGGAAATTTTAAGGGTTTTGTTCAAAACATTTCCACCGATAACTCAGTTATCGCTAAATTTATCGAAATATATTGAAGTCCAAATGAAACCCGGGGTCATCCCCTTTCGTTTGATACCCATATTGTAGGGCAATTTTAAGGTTTTTCGTCAATAACATTTTCACCGATAACTCAGTTATCGATAAATTTATCGAAATATATCGAAGTCCAAATGAGACCTGGGACCTTCCAGTTTTGTTTGATAGGTACCCATATTGTACGAAGTTTCTACACCTGTATGCGAAATATCATAAGTTTAGGTCAAGTGTTCTCAGAGTTCTATCGGAAAAACAAAAAATCGAAAAGTAACGGTTCATAGCATGACCGGAGCCCCCAAAATTAAAAAAATAAATAGCCTATATCTCCTTCCAGACTTTTAACTGTCTGCCTACCAAATTTCAACAAAATCCGTCTTGCCATTCTCAAGTTATTGAGGAACAGAAGTAAACGACATCCAAACATCGCTACATTCACGTTTATAATATGACTTGAATTTTGTGAACTGAGCCACATACAATTTTTTCCACTGCCATGTATTTTAATGAAAGTTAGTAGTATGGCTCACAACGATTAAACAAAAATACGCATATAACAATTTTTCGAAATTCGAATTATTTTCAAAGTTATAGCTATCAACACTTTTTGAAATTCCTCACTTTTTGATGATTTTCTCACGATCGGTCAACCCGATTTTGCTAATTTTTTAAATATCTTCTATCAAACGACGATTCTAATTTTTGCAAAAAAAATTTTTTTGCAAACATTATTAGCAATTTTCAACTTCTCCATCGTGGTCAGATGGCGCTTTTGTATGATGATGTTGGGCATTCTATTAGTAACTATTAACAAAAAAAATTTTTTGGCACTTTAAGGGAGCGGGAGTTGTTTACAACAAGGCCCTTCGTGGCTAGACTTTGTGAAATAAAAAAAAATAGAAAATTGGTAAAATATGATAAAATAATATAGATTAAAGTAAAATAAAAAATAGAAAAATGATTGAAAGTGAAGAAAGGAATTTGTGAGTAATAAAAGGAAAGGAAATAGTCTTATCTTACTAATATGAGTTGAATTTTGTGAAGTGAGCACTATCTTTCTGAAACTTTTTTGTATAGTTGACAACAACAAAAAAATACTTTTGGGCCAGTTTTTCGAAATTCGAATTATTTTCAAAGTTATAGCTATCAACACTTTTCGAAATTCCTCACTTTTTGATGATGATATGTATAGAAGATGGTATCTTCTACCCACCTAGCTGGGGGAGACCTATCCTTACCATTCCTTCCCTTTGCTTTCCTTCCGTTTCCTTACTTTCTTTCTTTTCCTTTTCGTAACTCCTTTAGTTTTCTTTCTTTTCCATTCATTTCCTTTACTTATTATTTTCGCTTTTCATTACCTTCCCTTACTTTAATTTTCGTTCTTTTTATTTTCATTTATTTTCCATACCTTCCTCCTCTTTACCTTTTCTTTCCTTTCCTTTTCTTTTCTTCCCTTTCTTTGTCTTTCTCTATTTGCTTCTCTTTTCCACTCCTTAACTTACTTTACATTTCCTTTTTTTTCTTCCTTACCTTAACTTACCTTTATTTTCCTTTTATCCATTCCTTTCCTTTCCCATTCTTTCCTTTATTTTATACTTTTATTTGTTTCATTTTGTTTTATTTTTATTTATTTTATAGCTAATACCCGGCGTGCTTCTCTTCGCCTTATGGGCATCGGTGGAAATGGGAGACGTGTTTCCTTTTTTATCAAGGGTTTCCATACCAATTTTTGATTTTAAACTTTATTTAAAAATGTAAAGAATATAATCTACCTTTCTGTGTAAATAAAAAAATCCACATGCGCATTTTTTTCAATAAATGTTTACCAAAATGATAATATGGGCGAGAGCGTCGACGGAAGTGACCCTGTCTAACGCGTCACGATTCCCTCACGGAAGTTTTTTATAAAATTGTGACTCAATGCTCAATAGCTTAACGCATTTGAATACTTTTGTATTTGAGTGCAACTGCGAGGTGAGTTGCAAAAAATGTCAGCGCTTCAACCATTTGAATACTTTTGAATTTCAGTGCAACTGCGAGGTGAGTTGCAAAAAAAGTCAGTGCTTCAACCATTGTTGAGTAAATTGACTTTGCTATTGCGTGCAGCAATGATTGCAGCAAACTTGAGCGTACGGAGCTACAATAAAAACACTCAATACCTGCTGTAACTCAAAATTTCTATTTTTCAGCGTCCAGCTGCTTGTTTGTACAGCTGTTGTATGTGTGCAGCTTGCCTCCCCTGTTAAAGCGCTCATGTTTCTGTTCTCTAACACAATTGCTTGCATATAGTCAAATTGAGTAACTCGAAATCAAACAAAACTTTGATTGTTTTGAGCGTCGAACTGCGTGTGTGTGTGTGCGTGTACGTCGAAGAAAGAGAACAATATGTACTCTGTTGATGCTCTCTAAGCACAATCGAGTGAATTGCAAATGACCAAGCAATGATGGGTTTCCATATAAAAGTTATTTAAATTAAAAATATTTTTGATACAATTTTTAATAAAAAAAAATGGCCCTATTACCTTTTGTGTGCGGGTTATGATATTTTAAAAGTTAAATGAAAAAAATCGGGCCAGTGGATTGCCTGTTTACCCGTAACATAATTTCGAGTTAGATTTTTATATAATAGTATAGATATTATTTCCTTTCTTTCTTAATTTCTTTTTTTACTTTCAATCACTTTTCTATTTCTTATTTTACTTTTTTTTTTAATTTTATTTTATTTCACTAAGTCTAGCCACGAAGGGCCTTGTGCATGATCTAGCTTATTTTTTTTATTTTTTTTTTTCAAAACATCATGTCTGAGCAAGCATTTGCTTCTCTGAATACCCACTCATCATCATCATTTATTGGCGCTTAACCGCCTAAGCGATTTTGGCCGTTTCGTATCAAAGCACGCCAGTCATTCCTTTTTAGCGATAACCGACGCCAATTGGAAACCCCAAGGGAGTTCAAGTCATCCTCCACCTGTTGTTTCCATCTCAGTCGAGGCCTCCCCCTTCCTCTGCTGCCGAATTCAGGCGACGATAGGAAAACCTTCTGTGCTGGAGCTTCTTTGTCCATTCGCATAACATGGCCCAGCCAGCGGAGTCTTTGGGCTTTAATTCGCTGGACTATGGTCAGATCTGCGTTGAGCTCGTACAGCTCATCGTTAAATTTGCTTCGATACTCGCCGTTGGCATCACGGGAAGGACCATAAATCTCCGGACAACTTTTCTCTCAAATACTCCAAGGGCCATCTCATCTTCTCTTGACATTGTCCATGAATCTGAGCCATACATCAGGACAGGTATGATGAGAGACTTATAGAGCGTGATCTTTGTTCTTCGAGAGAGGACTTTACTTCTCAATTGCCTACTCAGTCCAAAGTAGCACTTGTTGGCAAGAGTGATTCTCCGCTGGATTTCTAGACTGATATTATTTTCGGTGTTGATACTGGTTCCCAAATAGACGAAGTCCCTCACAGTTTCAAATTTGTAACTATCAACAGTGACATGGCTGCTAACGCGCAGGTTCGCCGTTTCCTTCTTTGATGACAGCAAATACTTCGTCTTGTCCTCGTTCACGGCAAGACCCACTTTTTTCGCTTCCTTATCCAGTCCAGAGAAGGCAGCGCTTACGGCGCGGTTGTTAAGGCCAATGATATCAATATCATCGGCATACGTTAGCAATTGCACGCTCTTGTAAAAGATTGTACCATTGCGGTTTAGCTCTGCTGCTCGAATTATCTTCTCCAGCATCAGATTGAAGAAATCGCACGAAAGGGAGTCGCCCTGTCTGAAGCCTCGTTTGGTTTCAAATGGCTCAGAGAGGTCCTTCCCGATTCTGACGGAGCTGTTGGTATTGCTCAACGTCATTTGGCAAAGCCGTATAAGCTTTGCAGGGAAGTCAAATTCAGACATGGCGGCATACAGGCAACTCCTTTTTAAGCTGTCAAAAGCGGCTTTAAAATCCACAGAGAGATGGTGAGTGTCGATTCTCTTATCATGGGTCTTCTCCAGGATTTGGCGTATCGTGAAAATCTGGTCGATGGTAGACTTACCAGGTCTAAAGCCACACTGATAAGGTCTAATCAGTTTGTCTACGATGGGCTTCAGCCTTTCACACAACACGCTAGAAAGAACCTTATATGCGATATTAAGAAGACTAATTCCGCGGTAGTTGGTGCGGTTAGCGGGATCGCCTTTCTTGTGGATTGGGCAAAGCACACTTAAATTCCAATCCGGAGGCATGCATTCGTCTGACCATATTCTGCATAAGAGCTGATGCATGCTTTTTACCAACTCTTCGCCTCCGTTTTTTTCCCACTCATAGATTTTGTTTTTGTGAACAAACAGTGTTCTTAAAAGTTAAGATAATCGCACATGGCTTACCATTTTGGAAGCGTCAAAGCTTCAACTTTAAGAGTATGAAAAAATATTTTCAAACAAGTTTCAAAAATTAAAAGAAAATTCACTTTGAAAACAAAAAAATTCCATTTTGCCCCATACAAAATGTATGGGAAAGGGCGGAAAAAATAGCCACCCTTATGGGTTAAGTTAGAGCGCTAATTTTTTGCAGGGCTTATTTTCTCACAATACCTAACTTTTTAGGAGGTAAGACCAAGTCGACCTTTTTTTTGAATCACCCTAATATAGATATTAGTAGAAATCAAAGAGTAAAATTGAGGAGTTGCGTGCAAAAAGGGCACCAAGTGAGATGTGCCCTTTTGCGCAAAAGGGTTAATTGAAAGCAAGGATCTATGTTTTATGTCTCCTCCAAATATGGCTTTGATATCTTTTGAACTGGCTGAATAACTTCGAAAAATGTTGAGCCATGTATGAGTACTTTTCTTTTTCTTCAATATTATTTTTTGTTGCTCATACGCCCGTACAGTGTTTTTCTTATACACTCTGAAATAGTTTTAAATCCATTTTATTGCAATTTTCACCATCTTCGGCTTCAGTAAAATTAAAATATTAAGAGAACACATGTTTTTATGAATTTAGAACAAGATTTATAATTCGCTTTCCTGGTTATATGCAAAAAGGGCACATCTATGACCTTTTTATTTCATCGTTTATGGCTAGCGATGTGGAGTGTCGCTCTTGTTACTTTACCAAGTAAAAAGATAATAAACTATATAAAAATAGCATCAAAACCCTTTTCTATATACTACAACAACAAAAAAGTCACAAGGCTGCAAAAGTTGAAAACACGAATATTTCAAAACATAATTTTTAGAGAACTGTCCTTTTTGCACGCAACTCCTCAATTACAAAAATTCAATAAGTGATTTGTTTTTATATAAAATAATTTGTCGAAGTACTGTGCATGGCGTAGCTGGGTGTGCTACGCAGAAAGACTTGGGATGGCGTAGCCCGGGGTTATTTTTTTGGAGCGCGGCCGAAGGCCGCCTACGCTGAAGGTTGTACTACGCAGAAGTACAGTGCATAGCCGGTGTTGGATTGTACCTGTAAAATGACACAATTTTGTAGATTGAGTAGTTTGGAAAATATATGCGATTCTAAATGTACCATCGTATCGCGCGATTTTTTATTCCAAATTTTCGCCTGCGGTGCTAGTGGGACCACAGTTTATGGGGTATGATAGATGTGTCCAAGGACAGATTGAAGACGGTTGTGAGGTACTTAACTCCCTCAGCGCCGATGTGTTTAAGGTGCACCAGGGCTATGCCGTCGGGACCAGTGGCTTTGGAATTTTTGGCCTTCCTGATGGCCTCTTGAACCTCAGTAGCGGTGATGGGACCGGGGCAAAGTTTTTGTGTTTATGCGCACCCTGAAGATTACACGTTTTATCCTGTCCTGTGCAGGATGAGGGACATACTGTCTGCAAAAAGCCTGTGCACGGTTCTTTGGGTCGTTGAAAGTCTTGTCACCAAAGGTGATGTCGACATTCTTTGGCAGACCCGTAGGATTGGACAAGGATTTGACTGTGGACCATAATTTCCCAACCCCGGTTGTTTGTGTTAGTTGACAAGCCGTCTGATTTCCGCGTTGAGATCACCAATCTGTGGATCAAAAGGATCGATGTTGCGTATGAGGTCACGTTCGTTGGCCAAGACTGCGGCCTCAGCTGGGAAGTTTGGCCTTATGTTATTTATTCTACCAGCTGGAATAAAGCGGGCTGTAGCCTTTTTTATGACCTCACGAGTTTTACACTCACCAACGTGTACATCAGTCGGAATGGGAAGATCAGCAAAGGAGCCTTCCGTGAATTCCATAAAGCCAACCCAACGTATGATCTTTTCTCCGAGGTTATAAAATCCTAGGCACGGTCGACGGACAGGGTGATGGGCAGATGATCAGATGCCAAAGCCACCATCGGGTGCCAGTTAATGCTGTTAATTAAGCCCGGGCTAACAATAGTTAGGTCCGGGGAGCTACTAAAATTAACTGGCATCCTTGTAGGGGCATCTCCATTCACAGTGCAGAAAGTGGAAGCGTCAATTTACTCGGCTAATTCCCGTCCTCTGCTATCTGCAGAAAGGCGTGAGTGCCACATATCATGGTGGGCATTAAAATCGCCCATAATGATACGGTTATCGTCACAAAGAAACACACTAAGGTCAGGGCGATAACTTCTGGGATAGCAGGTGACGGGAGGGATTTATATATTAATTAGCTCGAGATCAACACCTACAGCCTGTACGACTATACCCTGACACTCTAAGGGTGAGTCTCTTTGGTCGGTGTTGATTACAAATTCCCTATACTGCACTGTTTGGTGGACTAGGAACGCGAGACCGCCCACACTGTCCGTACGGTCGTGCCGGAGAATGTGGTAGCCCCCACTCGCTCGGAGATCCGAGTGAGAGCCAAGTATCGTGTCCTGGATTCCAGCGATTTTTATTTTATGCAGCTGCATAAATTTGGTTATCTCCGCTATCTTGCCAGCTATGCCGTTGCAATTTAGTTGCATAACTTTAAAATGTGAGGGAGATTCAATGGTCACTCTGGGAGTCAAGGACTGGTGCGCTTGCCTAGATGGTGGTAGGCTAGGTCGCGATCTCCGTCGCAGTCCTGAAGCCGACGGATTTCGTTCGTTGGGAGACGAGCGTGAATCGGTCGGCGTTGTGGGCTGCGCAGCTCGACAGCATGGCGCGACGAACGCATCAGTCCAGAGATTTCTGTTTGCGAGGTGACACTGGCCAAGGCAGGAGTTGCACTTAACCGATGCCACCGATGCATATATCCTGTGCCAACACGCAGTGCACAAGGTGTGAGGGACCAGAAGCTGATGGACTTCACTCAAATTCGTTCTAGTACCGGAAGAAGTGAGTGGGGGGTTTGAAGGCAGGGGCTGAAGCTCAGCAGTATTCATAGCATCGACCGATGTGCTACGTAAGAAGTAGCTATGAGTTGATGCTTGTGGTGTTGGCGCACTTGGGGCTACAGCCGGGAACACACATGTTCTGCTGAGCAATATATGTATTGCGAGTCGTGGAGACTGAATTTGTGGAAGGCGACAATGCCACGCTGGAGCGTCGCTTGCCTCGGGACGTCCTAGGACGTGAACAGCGGGCGCCACAAAACTTTTATAGAAACTAGTGGGCCGGTGTGTTTTGGGATTTAGTCCGGAGCAACTAGATTTGTGTAGCTAACCTTTGCAGGACGCACACTGGACTGAATGTGACCGTCTGGCGTAGATTTTCTTCCGGCACACGCAGCAGAACCATTCACTTGGACCATGATTTGGCTCAATGCCAGCCCGGATCAAGAGAATAAGGAGAAGCCCTGCTGCTAGGGGCTGTTCCGGGGATGACAAATTTAGGGGGGGGGGGGGGGGGGTGAATCGTGACGGGTTAGACAGGGTCACTTCGGGGTGTATTGCTCTTGACCGGGTCGATGAAAAAACAACCCGGGTCGTTTCGGTACGAAAGGTAATGTACATGTACATGTACCGTTCTCGCAGAACCGGCAATACGGGAAACTTATGTGCACATGACATGCTCCACAGTCTCCGTCTCCGCTTTGCATTCTACACATTCTGTCGGAAACAAGACCCATCTTGTGGGCATGGCCTGCCAGAAGGCAGTGCCCTGTAAGAATACCAATTAGCAGTCTGCAGTCATCCCTTTTGAGGGATACAATTGTTTTTGTAAGTTTTATGTCCTACGATTACAGCCTTGCACTACTTTCCGTGCCTTATCTGCTTGTTTAACCATGTGTAAATCTCACTTTCGTTTTAATTTCCTTAGTGGAATGCCAGAAGCAGTGCCCTGTAAGAATACCAATTAGCAGTCTGCAGTCATCCCTTTTGAGGGATACAATTGTTTTTGTAAGTTTTAGGTCCTACGATTACAGCCTTGCACTACTTTCCGTGCCTTATCTGCTTGTTTAACCATGTGTAAATCTCACTTTCGTTTTAATTTCCTTAGTGGAATGGGTACGTCAATAATGTCGTTCGCATCTAGTGCCACTCCACTCTTTGCTAGCTCATCAGCCTTCTCGTTTCCCTATACCTTTGTGACCTGGGGTCCAATAGATATGTACTCTATGTTCTATACTAAGCTTTTCAAGACTTCTTTTGCATTCTAGTACGCTCGGAGAAGCACTACTATTTGAAGTAATGGCCTTGATAGCCGCCTGACTGTCGACGTAGAAATTCACCCGCTCTCTGATCGCTAGACTATCTACAGCTATTTCTGCTCCCACTTTAACGGCTATAACTTCCGCTTGCAATATACTGCATTGATATGGCAGTCGCCAAGTCATTGCAGTACACTGCGGCTCCTACTCCTTCCATCATTTTGTAACCATCTGTACATATGTACCGTGTTTTCCGTCATTTCTGCACCTCTCATCCAGCCCTCCGCCTCTATAGTGGCTTCCAGAACCCCTTCGAAGCGCAGGCAAGGGACCGTGCAGTCTATTCGTCTTGTCAAGGAAGACGCTATAACACTATGGGCAAATGATCTGCACTCAAACTGCCCCGTGGCATATAGCCTAGTTATAGGTGTATGTTCTTCGCCGTTAGGTCTGCGGGCGGTAGATGCAAAATGGCGTTTAACGCGGCTGTAGGTGTGGTTTTAAGCGCACCCATTATGCTAATCATAGATATTCTATACACTCTCTCTATTGACTTCATATTCGTTTTCTTCGTTAGGGCGTCCACCAGACCAGGGCCCCATGGATTGAAATTGGTCTAACAATTGCATTAAAGACCCAATAACACAAGGCAGGCGAAAGACCCCAAGTGCAGCCCACCATCCTCTTACAGATATACAGAGCAGCTGAGGCCTTTTTCGACCTTTCTTTTACATTGAGTTTCCAACTCAAGTTGCTATCCAGTATAATACCTAAGTATTTGGTGATAACCTTCGGTTCTAATACCACTTCGTCGATAGACATTTCCCGCTTATTATGACTAAAACGTCATCTGCATATGCTGTCAGTTTTACTGGTCCCCCTTCGAACTGCTTGAGCAGTTTGTTAAGGGCCAGGTTCCACAGCAACGGCGATAGTACTCCACCCTGCGGGCTGCCTCCATGTACAAATTTTGTGGTTTCGTAACCGGCCCAACTGGAAGTGTTCTTCCTGCACCCAAGCGCACAGTGATCCGACTAGTACAAGCTAGCGGGACAAAGGTCTTTTTGATTTGAAGATTTTTTTGATGCAACATTAAAGAGAATACCTTAATTAAGAGATATTGCAACGTTTTTATTGTTTTCACTTATCTCTGGAGTAATTTAATTAAGAACACAGGAAATCCAGCCATTGGCACTGCTTTTTTTTCGAAAGGTCAAAAAAGTTGGTTTTCGCAAATATTTCGCTTCTTTGGTTTTTACGTCCTTAACAAAGTTTTAGAGTCAAACTCTCCATATCTGGAACCTGGTTCATCCCCGCAACCGTTAAAAAGCGTAAGAGTTATTTCGGTAACTTACATTTGACATTTGAAAATTGCCGAAATATAAATGGCTATTATTAGATGTATATTGGAACGATTTTTCGTCATCCCTTGCCAATTTTGGTTTTGTAACAAATTGGTTTCGACGATCCGCTATCTTTAGTGTTTGATTTCGTTCTGATTTATGTCTATCTCTTGTCACATATTTATAGTCTGGACCAGCGATCACCAAAACTCTAATTGCAGCAATGTTAGTAACTGCAGCAGTGTTAAGCGGGCTACCCACCTGCCAAGAAATGCCTCAAGAAAAAAACGAGCATATATTTCTTGTGCCTGGTCAAGAAATTTTGACGTTTACCAAAATTTCCATTTTTTTGCAAAATAATCTTATAAAAATGTATAAAACATGTGTAGCGCAATATGTACTCACCTTTGCTGTGGATCTGCACGTTTACCTCAAGAAATATATACGAGCATATTTATTTCTTGAGGTAAACCGGCGTTGCCAACCATCGAAAATTGTAGTATTTTTTCTTATGAGCTGAGTATTGGCTCAAGAAAATTTGACGTGTGAAAACAGTTCTTGACCATTTCTTGAGTTTTTTTATATGGAGTTTGACATTTCTTGGCAGGTGAGTAGCCCGCTTTAGTGAAAAGCGACTAGTTGAGTGCCCATCTGTTAACGTCGCATCGTTCAGTAACTTGCGGACAAGCAAAAAGACAAGAACGTATGCGCGTACATTTCGCGAAACTAAAATGGAAGAATTATTTATAGAAAAAAATATTTTAGTTTCTTTTAACATTGATTTTCGCCACCGGGCGCTTCCATTTTAGCCAACCAATTTTTAAGTTGGTTAATTTATAAATATTTTTTTCTTAAAATAATTCTTAATTTTTAGTTTGGGTTAATTCATTTAAGTTTTGATGGAAAAACTCAAAATGTCTTTTAGAGGAAATAGCTTAGCATTGAAGTGGCTCGAAAGCATTGGGCATCATATAACTTTTTCAAATGACATTGCGCGACGTGGTATAAAACCGCATGAAAACAAAGTATGCGCGTACGTTGTTGTCTTTTTGCCTGCCCGCAAGCTACTGAACGATGCGACGCTAGCAGATGGTCAGTTGACTTTTGCGCTCTTACTGCGACAAAACGAGAGAGTATAGCAATCTGTGTGAGTTGAGCATTGCACCTCAGTGCCATGAAATGACGATACCAGGTCTGGACGCTGTATCAGATAATGGTAGTATGTGTGTATATGGTTCGTGTGTTACGAAAGTTTCCGAATGGGTATCTGTAAAAAGGTTTGTTTTTACGTTAGTTAATTGGTGTGTTTAAAGGTTGTTTTCGCCGCTCGTTAGTCAGGTAAAAGTCGGTGATTTTCGTCTTTTGGTTGGCTCTGTGTGTTCGCTCGTTTATTGTTACCTGTTTGGTTATTGTATCTGCGGTGCTGTTCGGTTTTTTGTAAATTAATTTTAGGGGTTCAAATATTGTGTCAGAAACGGTTTTTGTTTGTTCGTTTATTATTCTCCCGTCAAATGTCTTTAGTTTGTATATATCCATGTTTTCCAGCGCATTTAGGCGACGACCTTTTCTTTGTATGTGAAGTGTTCTGGCTGTGTTTCTGATGTTGGCCGGGGTGCATTTGTTTTCGAACATGTGATTTGCATAGTTCGATTCTGGTGTAAAGGTGGGTTTCCGTGTTTTCTTGTTGTAGTCCCTGATGTGCTCTCGGAATCGTGTACTTATTTCTCGTCCTGTTCGCCCTATATAGCTGTGTTGGCACTCGCAGGTAAGCTTGTATATTCCATTTTCGGTAAATGTTATTGTTGTTTATTGTTCATCTTGCTTGTTCTAACATTTATAGGGTAAGTTTTTCAAAAAAGTCGGAGGCTCTATAATAAAACTACTATAAATTTTCAATAAAATATATTATGAACGAAATTGTTCTATTAATCTGCTATGTGCGGTAGTAAACATTTATATATAATATATTTATAAATACTAGTATATCCCGTGGTCGAAATTCGACCAATTTAAAATAGTTGAACTTATTCAAACATCTGATCAACTTTTTGTCAATAGCTGCCTTTAGGACCCGTGGCCGAACCTCGACCAACTTAAATGTATACATTAAAAACTCATCTATAGGCAAAATGAGGCCATCAAAGAATTTAAAAAATAGCGGCTGTTATTATATGATAAAAATATTAAATTACAGCAGCCCTTTCCAAAATTATTTATGGCAAATACCATGCAAATATTCGAGATTTTATGTTGCACTTGAATAATCGGATGATGACATTGTGCTTAACAAATAGCCACTAATTTATGCGATCGTTTTGAGCAGGGGAAGAACAAAAAAATATTAGGTTGAAAATTAAGTAAATTGTAATAGTTAAGATTAAAGGTTTTTTAATATAAAAAAAAAAAACATAATTTAAGAAAAAAAAGGAATATTCCGCAACCGGGTCTTGCAACTGTGCACACCGTATTCTATACGCTCACCGCCGCGCCATTACCTTATGCACAAAGCAGTTTAAGAATTAACAATATACCAACAACAAAGTTAGACTATTAATATAAATAATGGACCAAAGTACTCAATGAACGAGGGAATGAAAATAATTTCTCTCTCATAATAGGACGTGTTTAATGAGGGAGAGAATGAAGATAAAGAGTGGTTTCCTTTGAAGTTCAGCCAACTTCGAAATATGAGTTTGACGCTATTACTCTAACTCTCAAAGAGCGAGAGAATCAAAATATTTCCATTGCTGGTATTTTACACACATATACAAATTTCTCAAAATAAGCTTGGTACTCCAACAACAGGAGCCATATTGAATTATTATTTTATTTTTTTTGAAACATTTTTTTTGTATGGTGGTACGCAAGCCAACTTTGATTGCGACATATTTTTTTCAAATTAAAAGTTTGACCATGGTTGCCCTATTTCACATTTTAATAATGGTGTCATGAAAACATAAAACTTTGTAGAATTTCATTTTAAACAAATCTATTACATCGGAATTTTTCCTTGAATAAATTTTTTTAATATGGAATTCTACAATTAAGTGAAGCTTTATTGGGCTTTTGAATCTCTATTTAGATATATACATACATATTAGAGTTTTATGGAAAAATATAATTTTGATTACGTTTTCCCAAAAAATTGTATAGTTAAATTACATTTTATTATAAATATATGTAATTGAAAATTTAAGATTTTCAGGATTTTATGGCACAACAATATAACATTTTTAGTGTTTCATTTGTTTATTAATACTTTGGAATATATGGCGACCATAGTTATCTCATTTTTATTATAGAATTCTACGAAAAAGATGTTTGATTTTTATTTTTTTAAAAAAGCAAAATTTCATATTATATAAAATTGACGGCAATGGGTGTATCTATTTCAATAAAATTTTTTTTTTTTTTTCCTTGATGAATTTCAATACAGAAAGTTAAAGCATTGATTGCTTCTTTCCTAAAAATTTTATTTTTAAACTAAACTTACTAAAGATTGCGAGATATGAGAAAAACAAATTGTCACTTTTTTTTAATCCTTTGGTACATAACAACACATATTGGGGCAACTCTCATGCGGAAACAAATTGGCTATTCGCGCCGACGCCATCTATTTGGAGTGTAACATTTCAATATACATATGAGTTCAACGCCGAATCTACTGTTTGAACTCAATGAGCGAGAGAATTGGAGTGTTTACGCATATATGTATATGTGTATATAAATAGATATGAGTATGAAATTGGCTTGACGTTTATTTTGAAGGGGTGGAAATTTGGAAATATGAGTTCGTGTAATAGTAAAGAGTATTAATGAGCGAGAGAACGAAAATAGTTACACATTCAATTTAGAGAAGTATGGGTTGTATTTTAAAAAAATGTATTATACATGGCGTGGTTTTAAAACTTTTTAGTGGGGGTAAATTACAAATTCTGGTTAGGTCAAAAAAAGTGTGAGGGTTTTCTAGCTTTTTTCTTTAACCATAACTTAGCAATATTTAAAAGACACTTTATATGGATTTTTCTTTTGATTTAAAGAAAAAAAATGTATATTGATTTTTAAAAAAATTCTATTCAATTTGGTCTAGACTTGTTTGGGGCTCGGGTTGCAAATCTGCCCTTTTAAAAGTTAATACATATATAGGTACATATGAAAAGAAATTATTTGTTGTCTTCAGTAAAATTTAAGATTTGGATTTTTCTTTTGATTTAAAGAAAAAAAATGTATATTGATTTTTAAAAAAATTCTATTCAATTTGGTCTAGACTTGTTTGGGGCTCGGGTTGCAAATCTGCCCTTTTAAAAGTTAATACATATAAACATTTGAAAAGAAATTATTTGTTGTCTTCAGTAAAATTTAAGATTTCCGCTTATCACTTGGTTTAGTTCAAAATAACGTAGTATCCATAAAATATTTTGTCGATTTTTATACTTTAAATAAGGAATTTATCAGCAACTCTATCTCAATCGATAGAATTTGAAAAAAAAATCGCAAATTGCAGCTTTCATCTTCAAAAATTAGAGCAGTCAGACTTATATTAATGGTAATTTTTTGAAATATTTACCAAAAAAAAAAAAACAAAAAGAAATTGTATAAGCGGTTATAGCATTTCTATAATGGGTGGTATGTATGTATAAAATTATTATTTCACATGGCTTTCCGTAAACTAAAAATATTCGCACCAAATTTTTTTCTTCTCGAAAATAGAGATCACAAACATAAAAATATTGTTTATAAAAATATTAAAAAGTCAAGATTAGAAATATAAAAATATATAAAAAATATAAACAATTTTCAATGACAAAAAAGAAAAAAATGTTGGCCTATAGCTGTGTAACTAACTGTACTCGAACCATCAACCGCTCGACCACTACCCCCTAACGCTTCCCACTGGGCTATCGCTTTATTTACAAATTGATTGTCAGATAACCAATTTAAGTTGCATGAAAAATTTTCATTCGCTTATTACAGATAAATGAAGCAGTATTGGTTATATATTAGATAATTGTGCACTGCCTTAGAGGTATGCCAACAAATCCATATGCATTTCATAAATATTTATGCATATTTAGTATGGGTTTAAGCTTGGCAATGATTTATATGTAAAATTTGTTAGCCTATTAATATAATAGATAATGGACCAAAGTACTCAATGAGCGAGGGAATGAAAATAATTTCTCTCTCATAATAGGACGTGTTTAATGAGGGAGAGAATGAAGATAAAGAGTGGTTTCCTTTGAAGTTCAGCCAACTTCGAAATATGAGTTTGACGCTATTACTCTAACTCTCAAAGAGCGAGAGAATCAAAATATTTCCATTGCTGGTATTTTACACACATATACAAATTTCTCAAAATAAGCTTGGTACTCCAACAACAGGAGCCATATTGAATTATTATTTTATTTTTTTTGAAACATTTTTTTTGTATGGTGGTACGCAAGCCAACTTTGATTGCGACATATTTTTTTCAAATTAAAAGTTTGACCATGGTTGCCCTATTTCACATTTTAATAATGGTGTCATGAAAACATAAAACTTTGTAGAATTTCATTTTAAACAAATCTATTACATCGGAATTTTTCTTTGAATAAATTTTTTTAATATGGAATTCTACAATTAAGTGAAGCTTTATTGGGCTTTTGAATCTTTTAAGAATTAACAATATACCAACAACAAAGTTAGACTATTAATATAAATAATGGACCAAAGTACTCAATGAGCGAGGGAATGAAAATAATTTCTCTCTCATAATAGGACGTGTTTAATGAGGGAGAGAATGAAGATAAAGAGTGGTTTCCTTTGAAGTTCAGCCAACTTCGAAATATGAGTTTGACGCTATTACTCTAACTCTCAAAGAGCGAGAGAATCAAAATATTTCCATTGCTGGTATTTTACACACATATACAAATTTCTCAAAATAAGCTTGGTACTCCAACAACAGGAGCCATATTGAATTATTATTTTATTTTTTTTGAAACATTTTTTTTGTATGGTGGTACGCAAGCCAACTTTGATTGCGACATATTTTTTTCAAATTAAAAGTTTGACCATGGTTGCCCTATTTCACATTTTAATAATGGTGTCATGAAAACATAAAACTTTGTAGAATTTCATTTTAAACAAATCTATTACATCGGAATTTTTCCTTGAATAAATTTTTTTAATATGGAATTCTACAATTAAGTGAAGCTTTATTGGGCTTTTGAATCTCTATTTAGATATATACATACATATTAGAGTTTTATGGAAAACGTTTGATTACGTTTTCCCAAAAAATTGTATAGTTAAATTACATTTTATTATAAATATATGTAATTGAAAATTTAAGATTTTCAGGATTTTATGGCACAACAATATAACATTTTTAGTGTTTCATTTGTTTATTAATACTTTGGAATATATGGCGACCATAGTTACCTCATTTTTATTATAGAATTCTACGAAAAAGATGTTTGATTTTTATTTTTTTAAAAAAGCAAAATTTCATATTATATAAAATTGACGGCAATGGGTGTATCTATTTCAATAAAATTTTTTTTTTTTTTCCTTGATGAATTTCAATACAGAAAGTTAAAGCATTGATTGCTTCTTTCCTAAAAATTTTATTTTTAAACTAAACTTACTAAAGATTGCGAGATATGAGAAAAACAAATTGTCACTTTTTTTTAATCCTTTGGTACATAACAACACATATTGGGGCAACTCTCATGCGGAAACAAATTGGCTATTCGCGCCGACGCCATCTATTTGGAGTGTAACATTTCAATATACATATGAGTTCAACGCCGAATCTACTGTTTGAACTCAATGAGCGAGAGAATTGGAGTGTTTACGCATATATGTATATGTGTATATAAATAGATATGAGTATGAAATTGGCTTGACGTTTATTTTGAAGGGGTGGAAATTTGGAAATATGAGTTCGTGTAATAGTAAAGAGTATTAATGAGCGAGAGAACGAAAATAGTTACACATTCAATTTAGAGAAGTATGGGTTGTATTTTAAAAAAATGTATTATACATGGCGTGGTTTTAAAACTTTTTAGTGGGGGTAAATTACAAATTCTGGTTAGGTCAAAAAAAGTGTGAGGGTTTTCTAGCTTTTTTCTTTAACCATAACTTGGAGTGTAATGGAGTGTGGTTGCTAAGTGACCTTGCTCAATCCCGACTCTTGCGTCCTCGTTCGTGCACTCTGGGCAACGGGAGCTACCTAGGCTCGCGGCAGAAAGAGAGGGAGCCCCGGTGGGCCCACTCTGACATACTTGGTTTAAGGGCTCACCGAGGTCTTTTTCGCAGCGTCTGTTCACCACGTGGTGCGGCTGCAAGCGGGTGTCTGTCTTGTAGCAAGCGGCTCGCTATATAAATGTGTGAATATTTTTTATCAAAATCCCGGAGACGGGTTGTGCGCTGGGTTTGGGACCCGCCACGTAAAAAATTTAGTCCACTGAAAATTTTAATAAAGCCTCGGATGAGAACCCCCTTTAATGTTGACGACCCGGCAAAACGAAATAAGGACTACGAGAAGGATATTAGGGCATGTACCTGGAATGTCCGGACCCTTTCAAGGGATGGTACCGCTGCCCGACTGGTTGATGTCCTCATGAACGCAAAGGCTGACATCACCGCCCTGCAGGAAATGCGATGGACGGGACAAGGAAAGACGACCATCGGACCTTGTGACGTATACTACAGTGGCCAGACCCGCGGCAAAGCGCGTGGTGTAGGATTCGTGGTGGGAAAGAGACTTCGCCGCCAAGTATTAGCGTTCACTCCTGTGAGCGAGCGTCTCGCTGCGATCCGCATCAAGGCGAGGTTTTTCAACATAACATTTATCTGCGCCTATGCGCCGACAGAGGAGACGGACGACGCAGAGAAGGACTCCTTCTACGATAAACTTGAACAGACTTATGATCGCTGCCCCCAGCATGATATCAAAATCGTGCTCGGCGACTTTAATGCCAAGGTGGGCAAGGAAGGAGTCTTTGGTCCCACAGTTGGAAAATTCAGTCTCCACGATATAACATCCCCCAACGGCACTAGGTTGATTGACTTCGCCGCTGCTCGCAATATGGTCATCAGTAGTACCAGGTTCCAGCATAAGCGAATACACCAAGCCACATGGCTGTCCCCTGATCAAAGAACTAGAAACCAGATTGATCATGTCTTGATTGACGGCAGACATAGCTCCACCGTTCTGGACGTGCATACACTGCGTGGTCCCAATATTGACTCTGACCATTATCTTGTCGCAGCCAAGATACGCACACGCCTCTGTGCAACGAAGAAAGTGCGCTCAGTAACGGAAGGAAAGTTTGACGTCGAGAAGCTGCGCATGACACAGACAGCTGATAATTTCACAACTCGACTCTCACACCTGCGAGCAGAGGGCAATCCTCGACCTAACGATGTAACCGAGCAATGGAAGCATATCTCTCACTCATTGCGTACCGCCGCTGAGGCCACTATAGGGTTCCAGCGAGCCCGCAAGAACAACTGGTACGATGAGGAATGCAAAACTGCCTCGAAAAAAAAGGACGCTGCCTACAAGGAGACGTTGCGAACGGGCGCAACCCGCAGTGTATGGCAACAATATCGTGAGGCAAAGAAGGAAGAGAGACGCCTTTTCAGAAAAAAGAAAAGTGAGGCCGAAAGGCGTGAGTGTGAGGAGCTTGAGATGCTGGCTGACAGGAATGATGCCCGAAAATTCTATGAAAAGATCCGGCGGATGACGGAAGGTTTTAAGACCGGGGCAAGCTCCTGTAAGGACAATAATGGCGACCTGGTAACCGACGTACAAAGTGTACTTAAATTATGGAGGGAGCACTTCTCCTCACTGCTAAATTGCGAGGGAGACGTCGAACCCGATACCCCAATCCCTGACGATGGAAAAGTCGTCCCACCACCTGACTATGATGAAGTGAGGATAGCTATATCCCGGCTCAAAAACAACAAAGCGCCTGGAAAAGACGGACTACCCGCCGAGCTGTTCAAACACGGAGGCGAAGAGCTGGTAAAAAGCATGCATCAGCTCTTATGCAGAATATGGTCAGACGAATGCATGCCTCCGGATTGGAATTTAAGTGTGCTTTGCCCAATCCACAAGAAAGGCGATCCCGCTAACCGCACCAACTACCGCGGAATTAGTCTTCTTAATATCGCATATAAGGTTCTTTCTAGCGTGTTGTGTGAAAGGCTGAAGCCCATCGTAGACAAACTGATTGGACCTTATCAGTGTGGCTTTAGACCTGGTAAGTCTACCATCGACCAGATTTTCACGATACGCCAAATCCTGGAGAAGACCCATGATAAGAGAATCGACAATCGACACTCATCACTTTTGGTTGTAGATTGAAATACATCATCTTTGTTTTCTTGCTGACAACAAGCTTATGTGCAGCAAACCACACCCTCAACAAATGCACATCATTATGAAGGCCTGCTATCAAATCCAGATAGTTCGATGAACCATAGGCGATAGCAAGGTCGTCTGCGAAAGCCGTAACATCATCAACATATTTCGTCAGTAAGCGTGGTTTGTGAGCTGAGTCTTCTTCAAATTTTCCCAACAATTCTTCCATCACTATGTCTGCTATGACTGGAGAAGCTGGTGAGCCCATAGGCATTCCACAACGTTGTTCGTATATTTTGTTGTTCAATTTAAAATACCTGTTTTCTTTTATACAAAATTTAACCACTTCTAAAAAGAGTTCCTTGGTGAGTGTGGTGTGGTTTTTTATCTGTTCCCATTTGGAAGCAATGATTTCTAATGCGTAATCTACGGGGATGCTGGGAAATAACGAGATGACATCGAATGATACGAGACTCTCGTCATCGTATATGTATGTATCTTTTATTTTGTTTTTAAACTCAACGGAGTCTTTTACATTATATTTTGATGATTCGGTGATGTTTTTAAGTATGTTCACCACATATTTACACAAATTGTACGAGGGGGAGTTAACGGATGAACAAATGGGTCTCAGAGGGATGCCTGCTTTGTGGATTTTAGGTAGACCATATAACCTGGGTGCATTTGACGTTTTGCTAACCAGTTTGTGTTTTTCCTTTAAGTTTATCATTTTATTTTTAAACATTTTTTCCACAATTTCATTATTTTTATCTTGTAATTTATTAGTTGGATCTCTTTTTAATACTCTGTATGCCGTAATATCATTTACCAGAAGTTGAACCTTCTTTTCATAGTCCGACTTATCCATTAAGACGGTAACATTGCCTTTATCGGCATTCAGCACCAATAGGTCTTGGTTGTTTTTAAGAAACGTTTTGGCCGAATGTAGGGTATTTAATATGAATTTGTCGCGCGCGTTGTTTTTTGTTTTCTTAAGGTGATCGCGAATTATTGTTGTTAGGTTATTTCTTTCTATCTCTTGCTGCTCTTTATCTTTGATCGTCTGAATGCAGTCTTCTCCGTCTGCTATTAAATTGAATAAAGGAAATCTACTTTTTGTTGTTGGCAAAGAGAATTTTGGGCCTAAAGAGAGGAGCCACTGAACATCTGAAGGTATTTCTGTTTTCGTGGTATTATGAAACCAATGGGGTATATTTTTAATCTTGAGAGATTGTCTGTGTATATGCATCAGTCTCTCGAATTTTTGTGTTTGTGTTTTCTTAATGGTTGTTGTTAGGTTATTAGTTAGCAGTTTTTCACTTTCAAAGAACGCCATAGAATCTTCTACATTGAGGGTTTGATTTATTTTATTGGCTATTGTGCTTACCTCTCTTTCCTTTTGTTTCTTACATTCGTATTTGATTTTTATGATGAGGTTTAAGAGTTTACTTTCCACCGTTTCTGTGAATTTTATGAGCGCCTTCATGATGTTATTCGGCAATTTGTTATTGTTGGTGTTGCAGTTTAAAACGTATGAAATATTTTTGGTGGCGTTGTTTATGAATTTTGGTGTTATGCCACTTTTTCTGCAACTTACCAGAAACTTAATCGACTCTGTCAACTTCGCCAGTTGCTGTGTGCTTTGTTGGTATCGTCTTGTATGGCTCTTGATTTCCATACCATACTTGCTTTTGATATGTCTGTAAATTTTGTAAGTGTTTTTGTTGTTACGGTGTGCTCTCCGTTCCATAATTATTTTTGTTTACGGCCTTTGAGTTATCAATAGAAAGTTTTACCGAGCTCGAGGCCAAATATATGTATATTATTTACTAAACACCACAAGTGAATTTTTAATATACATTTATTTTAGTGTATAACGTCACGAACAGACATATTTAAATTTTAAAATCATAAATAAATATTTAAAACATATCACAATTACACAACTTACATTTTTGACTGATTTATGTCGACTAGTGTAACAATACAAAAATATACATGTTTTTAATTTTAAGAAACAGGGAAAAGCAATATAAGAAAATGTAAATAATAGGTTTGTTTACTGACCAAAAAAAAGTTCAGAGTAGGTTAGAGCAGAGCAGAGCAGCGCAGCTGTCAAAATAGAAATAGAGCAACTTAGAGCAACTCGGAGCAGAAATGCCATGAAACACTTGAATCTCGATAGTTTCTTTTTAATTGGTTTTTTTGTTTTAATCTTCAAAATTAATTCAAATTCACGTTTACACAAACATTGGTTTTCTTGCAAGCTAATTTTTTTGAAGTTTTCAAAAATTTATTTTTTCCTGACTGACAATTGCTTCTCTGCTCTAACTTACTCCATAAAAAAAGCTAGAGCAGAAATTTGTGATCTGGATTACTCTAGTTTTGTTTTGAGCGTACTCATGAAACAAAAGATAGAGCAACCTAGAGCAAGAAAATTGTTCGTTAAACACAATTTTGTGAAATATCTCAATCTGGCGTAAGCTAGAGCAGCCCAATAAACAAACCTAATAAAATACGGTTATCATAAACAAAGTTGTTTTTTGTTTCATGAGCAATACATTAACTAAGTAGTGAGCGCCGCTCACTTGATTTCAGCTGCAGCCTGCAGGTGAACTCTTTGGTAAGCAAAGAGTATTGCTCTTATCGTTGTTGTTGTTGTTTATCAGCTGCCTATACGCTCTTCCACAGCCATCTAAATCACTCTTGAACTTGATACGTTTGTCACTCGGAATATTTATAATATGTAGCATCTCTAACATGTAGCGTTTGTTGTAATTTCTCTCTTGCTGTACTATTGCTACATTTTCTAAATCAGGGAAGTGGCCAGTGTTTCTGCAATGTTGTGTTAGCGCCGTTTTGTTGTCGTTAGTGTTGTTACGGTTTTTCATATTCGTTTTATGTCCGGAAATCCTCGTCTTTAACTTCGATTTCGTAGTACCCACATATACCTTGTTGCATACGTGGGACCCGTCGCCTTTACATTGAATTTTATATACTAAGTCTGATTTCTCATATTTCTCTATTTTACTCTTCGTATTACTAAAAATGCTCCGCAACGTATTATTATATGTGAACGCTATTTTAAATCTCTCTCTGTCATACATATTCGAATATTTTATTCTATTCGACAGACCTGACACATATGTGGTCGATTTGAATATTTTATTTATTTCATCTACTTTCTTCGTGGCAGTTTTGGCGTATCCCTTAAGAAAACAAAAAACAACGCGCGCGACAAATTCATATTAAATACCCTACATTCGGCCAAAACGTTTCTTAAAAACAACCAAGACCTATTGGTGCTGAATGCCGATAAAGGCAATGTTAACGTCTTAATGGATAAGTCGGACTATGAAAAGAAGGTTCAACTTCTGGTAAATGATATTACGGCATACAGAGTATTAAAAAGAGATCCAACTAATAAATTACAAGATAAAAATAATGAAATTGTGGAAAAAATGTTTAAAAATAAAATGATAAACTTAAAGGAAAAACACAAACTGGTTAGCAAAACGTCAAATGCACCCAGGTTATATGGTCTACCTAAAATCCACAAAGCAGGCATCCCTCTGAGACCCATTTCTTCATCCGTTAACTCCCCCTCGTACAATTTGTGTAAATATGTGGTGAACATACTTAAAAACATCACCGAATCATCAAAATATAATGTAAAAGACTCTGTTGAGTTTAAAAACAAAATAAAAGATACATACATATACGATGACGAGAGTCTCGTATCATTCGATGTCATCTCGTTATTTCCCAGCATCCCCGTAGATTACGCATTAGAAATCATTGCTTCCAAATGGGAACAGATAAAAAACCACACCACACTCACCAAGGAACTCTTTTTAGAAGTGGTTAAATTTTGTATAAAAGAAAACAGGTATTTTAAATTGAACAACAAAATATACGAACAACGTTGTGGAATGCCTATGGGCTCACCAGCTTCTCCAGTCATAGCAGACATAGTGATGGAAGAATTGTTGGGAAAATTTGAAGAAGACTCAGCTCACAAACCTCGCTTACTGACGAAATATGTTGATGACATTTTCGCAATTGTAAAAACCGAT